>UZAN01042765.1:0-19635 GCA_900618425.1 Echinostoma caproni | reverse complement strand
CCGCAAACGGCAGGGGAAAAAAATCAAACTTCTGATGGCCGGTAAGAATTTAGATTTAACGTTGCCATTTAGGTGACATACGGCTTATTATTTTTTATCTGTATCCAATTATGATTGTTAAGCATTATTTTCAACTATGCCATTCAGTGCAAAAGTATTTAGACAACCGCATATTTTTCAACCGCTGAAACTGGAGGATAACCTTGTCTAGTTTATTGAGGGCCCAGGATGAACATATTTGTGCAACGACGCACGTCATCATTTATGACTGAATACGGTGACCCAGTTATCGATTCACCCATCCTGAGGTGACTGTTTCTCTCATCTGATCAAGATCGGGCATTACCAGGGGCATTTTAGCTCATCTAAAAATCAATCAATCACAATTAAGGGCCCAAACATTTCGAGGGAAGGCCGGCCTGATCGTATCCAACATCAACCCATGTCCCACTCGGTCACTCGTTCAAAAAGTACTAGCATCTGTGTACGATCCAAAATGATTTGTTCTGGGTAGACCGTAGCCCGAGCGCAAACGACTATCCTACGGTCGTTTCGTACAGCGGTGACTAGACCGTTGGGCAACGCGTAGCAAAATGCGAGTCACGAAGGCACAACGAAATTGATCCGCAATGCGTACGGTACTGCTTGTCATGTTAATCGAGTCCAAGAACAACGTAACTCAACAATGCGACTCAATCGCTATGCAGCAAAAAAGGTCTTCAAACAAATGAATGGAGACCTGATATAAAAGGCAAACAAATAAATTTACAAAGGATAATACAAGTACCTGTTGAGTCAAGTAAGGGACTCTGTTCACCCAACGTGAGCAGCCAAGATGAATTTAAACAAGTGTACAAAGCTACAGAGAGAAATTCTGCTCACAAAAAGTGAACAGCCAGTGATTGAAGTCAGTGATGCACTCACAAAGAGCAAGACAACGAATAAGCCCACATGACCGGTGACGGGAGCAAAAAGGGCCGGGGCAGTGACACAAAAAAGCCACGTAAGTGCGACCGTTGGTCCAAAGACACGGTGATCACGGCGAAATTAGGGGTGACGGAAAAGAGAACGAGTGCATTTAGGATCGGAAAAAGAGGAATTGGGAGTGTGCGGGTACAGTAACAGCAGTCTCGGCTGGGACTGAAAAAGGGGTTTTCTTCACGCAATTTTTTCCACATTCGGTTCATTCCGAATGGACTGGTATCGTGATGGACCCGGTCCAATAGGTGATGTGATGACCAGAGCACAAATCATTTTGTGGGGTTTCGAGTAGACAGCGATAGGTGGATTAACGTGAAGTTATGGTGGCGTCGTTCGAAGTTGCAACGGGCTGATGTGAAGTTGAGTAGGTATACTCAGCGGATGTATAGTGTGCCTCTCGTCGATGCTCTCTGTTTCCTGTTCTAGTTATAAGTGTATTTGAACAAACAGTGTCTGTGTAATATAAATTGAATCCGGAAGCTTTGACCAGCATGCATTATTCTTCCCTTCCGGGTGAAGGATAAAGACAAGAATGCCTTCAACTGTATTTTTGCGTTACTCGGCAAATAAGACTTGAAGGCACTCCAGATCGGGCACTTATAGAATGAATTTGAAGAAAAGAAAGAAAATCTGCGCAATGCATTCGAACTGAGTGATTTGTGAACTGAGGTGAATGCCTTCGTTGAGATTCAGTTCATCTATCTGTCCAAAATAGATGAGTTCAAGACTGAATATAGTGCGAGAACGAGGCGATGAGTGACGAACTGTTTTCGGATATTCCTAGTCATGCTCTTAAATATCATAAAGTGGAGAAATGGTTGCATAAGGATACCCATTGGATCAATTTAAGGTAATTAATCGGAGGCAGAAAGTAGAGGATGTGTGTGTGCAAGAATGTTTAGCGTGAAAATATCAGAGCTACTTGTGAGCCCTCGTAGCTCAGCTGGTAAGGTGTGCGCGTACAAGGCGTAGGCGGCGTCGATGCGTGGGTACGAATCCCAATGAGGCTACTGAACGTTTGCACAATTGCCATACAAATTTTAAATCTGCCAAACATCCATTTGCATATTAATTGATATGACCTGTTCCCACTTGGGTCAACTGACACACCATGTTCTGTCTTGGTTTTCACACCAGGCTAAGGCAATTTGTGCACCTGCACCAGTCGTTTTGGGCACACAGGTTGGTGCCTAGTAAGCGAATGGCGATCGCCTTGACCATAGGTAGTGTCCAAACTCGGGCCGTCCTCGATAGGTTGAGTGGGATGCGATAGCCAACATCGAAAGCTTTCTCCGGTTTGATCTCGTACCCGGTGTCGACGAGATGCCTCACGATTGCACTTGAGATACAGCCGGTTTTTCCCTCACTTGACCATCGCGGGTGGTGCTCCTTAACGCGTCGAGACAAGCACTTACCGCACGACCTATGTGGCATGCGCCACAGACACTTTTAAAGAGTAAATTATTATGGATGAGGTGAGTTTCGACAGTTTGTCTTCCCTTGCATTCGCATCACCGGTGATGTATAGAACACTGGTCTCAGTTTGGCTGCGGGCAAGTTGTTAAAGTTCAGTATTTTGTCTAATTTCTATCGCTTTATGAGTTGAAAATGAGTTGTACAGTTCAATTTCTCGATTGGACGTGAAGCTGTCAAGGCACACATGACTTCTAGGATAAAGTGAAACTGCGACCAGCTGCCTGGCCCCGACCACCACCACCAACAACAACAACATCAACAAAAACAACCCAACGAGCTGACAACTACCAATCAGAAGAAAGAATTGGCGTAAGGGAAACCAGCACAGACGCAAGGGAATTCAACAAATATAATATTAACCAATCACATTTACGCTTCAGCCTGACAATACAATAGTATATTCAAGCTTTCTGGCGAGAGGCTATTCGAAAAATGCTATTAGTAAACGAATATGCTTGACGAGTTGCGAAAATCAATTTGTTTTGAAAATTAATTGAGTTGATCTGATCAAGTCTAAATAAAAATACTTCATAGTAGAGAAATGCTTAACCAAGTCAGCTGGTTTTACGGACCTCCCAAGTGTTCTACACGGAACATGTGATCCATGCAGTTGTCGATAAAAGTGGCTGAAAGCGAGAACAAACATTAGAATTACAAAACTTCTCAGTTCAATGTACTTCGAGGTATAAAAAATACCATTTACATTGATTGCTTTCATACCTTTGTGAGTGATTGGTTGGTATCGCAGTAAATCCCTAATAATTAGTTAACAATACTATTGTAATTAACTACCCGATAATATCATTCTCCCACATCTTCTCATTTAAAACAATAACGTGGAAGTAATTTTAAGAATAAACACGGTCAGATGTTAAAAGAAACAGGAGGAGGGGTGATAGTGCGGTGTCATTAGCAATGCCGGTCAGATTCGATCACAGGACCCACGGCTGGTGTTGGTGATCCGAAACCGCTTATCAGAGGTTTAAGTACGAAAAGACAACATCTGGGGCGATAACCGGGCAGGTAAATCCCTGGTATTAGACCTAGGGGGCCTGGTTATAACTAGGTTTCCAAACCAACCGAGATGAGAAGTACAACCTCACACGCACACACACACCTTCCTTGTTCGGGTAGTGGTCATCGGAATGATTGAGGATCCGGACTTGACCCTCTCAAATGGTGTGTAATCCACTGAACTGGTACCGATAGATAGTAGTTGACAACCTCCGTCCCGCTGACTTGCCCGTCAGGCTTTGTCTATCTATATGAGCCAGTTGTAAAGTTCGTCTTCTTTGGTCTGGGCAACCTAACAGTACTCTTCTGAATAGCAAGTCAAAGCTTTCTTCGTTTTCAAAAAGATTATTGTACCGTGGTTTGTTCGGCAAACAGTGTATGGTCAGACATTGGTGACAGACATAGACACACCAACTAATTATGATTTGTCTTCTGTACCTAGTTTTTTATCCCTTTGATAAAATACTGCATACTGTATACAATAAAATCAACAACAGAAAAGATGAAAACCGTCCTGGTCCTGGAACTGGGGTCGCTGCGATTGGACGTTAGCAAATTCGGTTTGGCTATCGGAGAGGAAGGACAGAGTTATTATGGAAAACTACCGAGTAAGTGGTTCATTTTAATTTCAGGTACTCTAGTAGATTTTGTCAATGAGATTCCTCAGTCCGGGGTGTCCTTAATTTTCAATTATTTACAATACTCAGATAAATGAGAAGAAAACATACTCTGGAAAAACTCAGATTTACTGTTTCTCTCAGTAAAGTAATTGATGTATGAATTTGATCGAGAAGAGAAGTCATCGACAGACCCATGCAAACCGAGTAACAGTAGTTCAGCTGGGTGTACGGACCGACTCGCAACTGTCTTAGTCATCCCGTAGCAAGTTGATAGCCGGAGGACACAAGCATTTGTCTTGCTAATCTTTCTATGAGCATCAGTGCCAATGGAAAGACAGAGAACAATGGTCCCCAAATGAGGTGATACAAGTGAAGTGGAGATGTCACGGACTAGAATGACCATCAGGGACGAGCAAGAGATTGTCTCTAGCGGTGGTTTTGATAGAGCTTGGTGACTGAATTGGTTATTTACTACCGAGGGCAGAAGGGAAACAGTCGCACAAAAAGGCACGATAAACAGTGCAGTATACTAAATGTACTATGAATGACACAATTTTGCCAGGTCAAAAAGACCGGAATTTTATTGTTACTGTGCATCATTAATCGCTAATGTATGGTGACTATCTACAAAGTTGTGCGTAAAGTTATTATGTTATCAGTGAAAATGAATCAAAATGGGTTTCAACGTGCGTCTCCGGACTATGTTTTGAGAATAGCTATTTTTTAAACCAATCATCGAGATACAAAAGCTGAGCTAGAATACCACTGTTTGAAACCATGTTTTGGTCACTTATGAGCGGTATGGAGCACGAAATTCTAGTCTTTCGTAAGAACGAAAACCCTTTTGACATTGGAAAACATCTGTCCTTCTGTTTATCTTTTTTCTTGTCAATCAAATTTTGAGCTGTGCATAGATTGAACTAGGCGATCAAAAGGGCATTTGGTTCGCTGAGAAAGACGTCCTCGCAATGTATGTTCAACATGTCACCTGACCGCTTTGGATGCAAATGTGCGAATGTTTTGTTTTCATCCTTGTTGAAAATCAGCTGGCAGCAAGTGTACACATGCCAAATACGTTGGGGTTCTGTTGTGTCTCACCAAACTATCACAGAACCTGGTTTTACGATTCATAGCCCAACGATTCCAGTACAAAGATAGTTGAAAACAGTGTGAGTCTTTAGGGGTATCGCCGGCCAAAATATGGTCCAGTAATGAAGAAAACGTATGGTATTCATGGGGTTGCTCATTGTCTAGAAATCTGTACGGAATGGGTTACGTGGGCGGCGATGGACAAATGGCCAAAAATTAGCTCACCGCACTCTGTCCTTAACTCTGATGCCCACGTATCCAGTACCAGTCAGGAAAATGCCGACACGTTCACGAGGTGGCGACTGGTTCCAATCTTCTTCTGATTCAAACCGTGAATATTCTCAGAGATGGTTAGGCTTCTCCTGACCGTTTCAAATCCGGACACAGAAGATTATAAACCCAATTTTTACTATTCGGGCTGGCCCCCAACAGATTGCTGACGTTACCTCTACATAAGATAAGCCTCCGCCGTCACTTTCATTTAAAGAACCGGACCCAAATATACAAAGATAACTTCGATTACATGATGTGTTACCTCGTGTACAGTGCAAATGAAGCGTAAACTGATAGGCCTAGAAGCACGAGACACCTGTTTCGACCTGATTGGATCGTATAATCGGTGCAAGTTCGTCGATCTAAGTGAGAATCGAACCCGAGACCTCACAGGTAGAACACAAGTATACTACCAATTTGATGATGGAACATGTGATCAGATCGTCTTTCATTTTTGCTATGCATCATCTAGCACAGTTCATCTTTGTGAGGTTAATGCGGGCATTACAACTCGCTCGGTTCGGCACCAACCCCCAAGGTCATGACTCGGTTGAAAACGTTCTGTAACGGACTATATGGTACTGCTTGCTTAAATCAGACCCATCGGTACTGTCAGGGTGCTGTTGTTGCAGTGACTTAGTCAATATCACTGGCACACTTTGGATCCTGTGGTCCGAGGTAAACCCCCCTCCCACCTCACTGATACCCAACTTTGAAGGTCGACAACTTTGCCGTCGTCCGATTTATTACCGCGCCCAACCTAACTAAGCCTTATGCGGTTCGCCACTCCAACTTCTGGGGTTCAGGTTGCTGGTTTCCATCGCTGATCAGCAGATCTCCGCGACCATGGGGTCCACCTCGTCCGCTATTTATTCACTGCTATTCAGCACAATAAAAGAATTTGACAAGTGGTCAGTTCCGGAATGGCTTCAACCGAGTTAATGCCATGGAGGTTATGCCTCAGCTGGGCAATGTGTGATGTCCACATTAGGCATACAACGATCGGTTGTGCCCAATAGTGTATATCAAAAAAGGTGAAAAAGGTCTGATTAACTGACGATTCTCATACGGAGAGGTTGCTTGCGTTCTACTTATGAGATACTCATTTGAGTCAATGGGTTCTCACTAATAATAAAACCCAAACAAATAACTCTATCAAGTTTAGAATGGTTTTATCTTTGGACACCAGTGACTGCGGGGATTTCATTCACCGCGAGTTTCTTTTTTCATCGCATTTTTTCAAATTTAACTACACATTTTTACCATGGGTAAATTACAAAGCTGATGCTCATTTAATCCCATAGGGTCTGTAAACATTGGGTTCAGTTGTTGGTGCAATTAAATAGCAAACTATCACGTTCATTCACGAGTACTGAACAGTTCGGTGTTTCAGTGCTTCATCAAACCATGAATTGAATGAATTGATTTTTTTGACGACAAACAGCATGATATAGTAGACAGTAGAGAGAGGTATTATATACTCTGAGGCTGAAATAGTGACGTCTGCAGTCTAGCCCACACTNCTTTTGATGTAGAATTTTAAATTACTATCGTTTGATGTGACCATTCCTGATTAGTGTTACTAGAGTACTAAATAGGTGGTTAGGTTGACTGGATACACGAGGATCATGTCCCCCAGTATTTGGCAATATTCAGATGAATAGAATCCGAGAATTTGTAGCCGATTGTAACCGGTTGACCATTTTGGTTGGTAACTTCTTGCGGACGCTTGAACGCTTTTTGTCACCTGCTCAATGTGTGGCTTAATGTATGCTGATACCAAACGATGCAATTGTTCTGTTTCGAAAACAATGCGTTCGAATAACCCATATTGCTTCAGGACCATCGATGAATATCTAGCTCAATGTGTGGAACAGTCTAGATCCTCTCGAACATTAACCCCCAGATCCTTTCTGGTTGAAGCACCTGGCAAATGGCCGATTTCTAAGGGCGCATGGAAAGCGACCCCTGTGATACAGTGATGCAGCCTTACGTTTATCAAAGCTTAATTCCTCATCATTGTGATACACCATCGTCAAGCCGCTTCGGGTGCTTGCTGCAATATTCTGTAACATTCAGAACGTCATGCTGTTCTCCATGTTTTTGGGTCGGCAGCGAATAATAGTGCTTGCCCCCCAAGGATATATGACAGCTGGTTTATGAATTCTAGGAAGAGGTAGGAACCAAATTGTGGCCCACTCTGTCAAAAGCTTTGGAGATGATACGCAGACAATGAATACTGCCTAACTTGCGTCCGCTCATCTTATTCACTAATCTCGAACCAGTAACAGATTTGCGGCGCACAACTGTTTTCCTCAAAACCCGTGTTGAGTTATCGACAGAATTTTATGCTTTTCGAAATGCTCCACCAGCAACAATTGACTGTATTACTTTTCACAGAACGGGAAGAAGTGAAACTGAACGGTAGTTCGCGGGATCGCTTGGAAGTGGGTGAAATGGCACCGTGTTTCTAGGATAGACGAATAATCGCCTTTTCGAAAATGCTTTAGTATAGACGGAAAATTATTGCACATATATGGTTTGCCGAGGATGTGATGGACGATATATAGTACATGAAGCTATTTAAATATGGTGGGGATAACTGTAAAACGATAGTGTACATTATATGCACCAAGCTGTAACTACTCGTCCACGAGCATGTCATACACGGTCGTTACTCAGTTAAGATGTAACTGTGGAAGCCGATGAAATATTCGTACCCAGTGCAGTGAACAAGTGAGAAAGAATAATTATTTTTCCGTCGAATTAGGATGGACTTCCTAAACCGACAACATTTGTTTCTTTCTAAACCACTGGCTTGCCAAGCCCTGCTGGATGTGATCCCGTTGTGTGCAAGTTTGCAGACTGGTTTGTGGAACTTGCAAACATACACAAGCTTTATTGATGAATGGATCTCAGCTTAACGTTTCTTGATTCGTGTTTGCCTGGACATGCTCCAATTACGTTTTATGCTACCTTTTATCTTTCTATCGATTGCTTTCAGAAAACTCTAATGAACAACCGATCAAAGTAGAGTTTCACACACTGAGAAACTATCCAATAGTTTTATCAGTGCTGAACCCCAAACAAGGTCAGTAATTGAACTTGTTATTGATGATTTTCGTATAGATCGTTAGGGTACTTTGCACTGCTTATTTACCGAGTCCCTGTTTGACAAACTAGGAAAATAAGCAACTAGATTATTTTACTTTTGGTTATGCAATCAGATTCTAGCAACTTTTTAAAAAATTTCACTTTTCAAGCATGTTTTAATTCCCTTTATTCTGGTGCCTTACGATTCCATCAACGGTTTTTTGAGACAGTGAAAGAGAGAAAAATATCAAACCTCCGCGAGAACTGTGGATAATTTTTTCCTGCCACATACCACATTATTTCAGGGGTTGAACAGTTCATTTCCTGTATTCCCTAGTTTATCATCTGTTGGAGGTCGGTAATTGCTAAACCATTTTTATACGATTCATTCCAAGCCATCTTCCTGTACTTCATCAGTATTTTAAACCTCCTGGTCTAAACTTAATAACTATAATCGAAGCGGTAACACACTTCTGCTGTTCGTCCGGTTTGATGATCAAACTGAAAATCTCGTTTATAAAATCTCTTGGTTCACCTTTCGATGACAAGAGACAAGCATCCAAAAGCGCGATTCTCGTCATTTCTGTTCCACATCCCGGTTAGTTGGCTGTGTAGGTACTTGTTATTTTGTGAAATTATTATTATTATTCAACATATCATATTCTAAATTGAGTAACCTTTGATCGGAAAATAATTGCCTATTAATTGTTCATAATTAGACCTTTGAGCCCGTGGAGAATTTCGAGGTTGAATGTGAACACTTACCGCCTAAAATGCTTGATACTAACTTTAGTGAAAACAAACTTTGTGTGATTAAAGACGTGTTTGATCCCAGTTTTGTAGTCTGCCTATCAGGGGTCAATGGTAAATAACCAACCGAAGTGATATAGTAAGACAACTTGGAGTAAAAGATTTGAATGCAAATTTCTGTACAATGAACCAGAACTTTATACTAGCAATGATATCAAACTGCCTCGGTTTAGGCCACGTTTCAGTATGCTAATGCCGCCATTCACAACTCTTATATAGAAACAAATGTTGATCGGTATTTTGTGGCATGTAGCTCATACTTGAATCCCGTAGATCACATTCGGGCTATCCTCATCCGATAGGTAGTAGTATTCCAGAAAGCAAGAACCTACACCACAAATCCTAAGCGTCAATGATTAGAGGCTGTGGTGGTATCGACAGTGATATCATTCAAAATCTCCTGTAGAGTATGCCACGGAGATGTGTAGAAGTTTAGGCGGTATTACCTCAATGGGCAAAGTCCACAGGGAATGCAATACTACTGCCGCAAGGAAAGTTAAGATTTTGAAATGTTTTCGGTAAATTAGAATCTAAGTTGATTAAACTTCACTTCAACTTTATATTTGCCTGTCAACTAAAGTTTCCAAAATTGTGCTTATATGGGAGCGAAGAAACACTAAGGTTTGGACCAACGGTAGTTGTTTGCATCAAGACAGTTCCGCATGAGTATACTGATGGGATTGTTGAAAACGTTGAATCACGGTTATATGATGTTTGCCTGATCTGGGACGCGTCTTAAACTGTGGTAATCCTTGCGTTTCCCTCAAAAGGAAAAAAACATCACATAATTCAAATGTGCAATGAGTGCTGGAGAGAATGTCCGAAATGTAATAGCATTCGGTGGATGCTTTCTTTAGTTGCAAATATCCTACGAGCTTATAAATATTCTCGATTATAAAACTTTGAGTTTTAGTTTCAGGTGAGACAAAGTTAATCGTTTACAGTGGATGAACTAGAGATAAACGAAATATTTTGGTTGAGGCCACTTTCTCCCGGTTGATTCGAATTCGATGATAACCGGACTATAAATGCGATTGCACCTTACTACTTACTTTTGCCGCTGATTACAGCCACGATGATGTTCCATCTTTCAATACGACAACACCGTAATGCGCAGGTCTCACATATCAAATAGGTTTGATTACATTTTCGTAAAATCCACTGGCTGGAGTTGTCCATTTGCTACCCATATCTCCACCTAACTGGAAACCTCGTTAAATTGTTGGATATATATATTTCACACTTGTCTGAGGCCAGAATGTGTGCCAAGCAAATCATGGTACAATAAACTTTATAAAAAAATCATTTGTGGGCTGAATACCGCCAGGTTGCCCAGGCCAAGGCAGGTGAATTTTCTTAAGGAATCCACTACCGGAGCCTTCGACTAGCCCGATCCTGACCAGCAGGGCAGCGGGGTAGTGTGTGAACACTACAATCCACTGAGAGCCGGTGTCCGGTTCATCGAATCGTACACCCTTCGGCTGGGGTCAAACGTCCGAGGTAACGAGAATACACCTCGATTCCCAATTGAGCCGGTGACCATTGCCACAACCTGTAAATTGCATGGTGTGAGTCGTACGTCTCCTCATGGTTGGTTTGGAATCAGGGTTTTTGGCCAACTCCCTTAGGTGAACCACCAATTTTCCTCCAACCCGGTTACAGCCCCGGATGTCGGACTTTCGCTCACTCACTTCGGTGCGAAAACACCTCCGCCACGAGAAGACAGTAAGTAGGACTCCCTCAGCAGAGGCTATTTGATACGGTTGGTCGCATGAGAGCATTTGGCGAGGTGCAGGGGAAGGGTGACCAGTCACAATCCCAGAACACCCAACCCAACCATACTGGAGCTTTCGAAAGTGTTAAATTGTTGGACAACTGAACGATTCTTAGGAACACCGTTACCTTTCTACACTAAAGTAAGTCTTAAACGCGTAGTGAACTGGTCAGAAGTATGCACGGAGCGTGTACTGTTTGTTTGAGTCGCAGGGATAGATACAGTCCAGTGAGTTGAAGGAATTTCTATTCGTGGTGTATTGTCACCGTGTTTTGTTTAGCACTAATCCAATTGGGATAGATAGATTTGTGAAAACCCCGATTGTTGCCAAAAGATTTCGTTCCTATGATCGTAGCATAAAGAAGAGCATTCTGATTATTGAAGCTGGATAAAAACAAACTGAAGTACCACCCCCGCCATATCCCTGATTGGCGGGCACTATGTATGCGACATGTTGTATTGTGGTAACTTAGTCTAACTGAAGCAAACCGACAAGCAGGCTAGTGGGTAAGTATTCATTTACACTAAAGGAGTAAAACGTTGAAATTGAAATGGACTGATGATTTGCGAAAACAACCGCACATAACACATTGTGTTTGATCAGTGTAATAAAAATTGTTCTCCAGGAAGTTGGAATAAACTAAAGATCACGTGATCTCAATAAACCAGACCAGTGCTCAAAATCACTCCGGTCAAGTTAGTAGTTACAATAAAATCAAGAGAAAGACAATGGTCATGAGTTGAGTTCATTCATAGAACGGAAAAGTTCATCGGAGAGGTCTTGAACAGCAAAACAAATTGATTTTATATTAGCTAATTCGAAACTCGTGTCAATTCTATCCTGTCCCTATTTTACGGTTTGCAGCTTGAATCAAAATTTTTGCTGACCCCAATACTCACTCACAATGTTTTATTTTTTTCTTTCTTTCATAACCTGACAATAAAGAAAAAGAGATCAAATTGGCCAGTAAAGTAATGATCCATTCCGGTAACTTATTGAAACTACTGAAGGCTGTGAAATGAATGTGCCGATTTTTCTCGGTGTAACATGCTTCCCGTCTCACATGCAACTGTCTCTGCTCTACCCTCAACCAACTTTATCAGAAGTCCCTTTGCGGTGTTTCAATCGGATGCGCTGAATCCTGTGATACATTTTGGCGAGGACTGTCTGGTAGACTATCAATCATCTTTGGTAGAAAATGTGCATATTATCTGTTATCTGGTACAATTATTGATGAGACCCTTTTGTACTGTCGATGTGATACCAAGTGTCCGTGTAAACTATGATGTTGAACCGATGCAGATCTCTTTTTTACATACACTCTTGCTACTTGCAATGGGTTGAACCTCTGATTGCATAAAGCATTATTAATTGATTGAACGATACTGACTAATAACACACACACACACGCATCCACCTCACGCATACCCACTCCACTATCAGGTCAATCCACTTCATCAAATCAAATTTCAGTATTTAGCCGTCCGCTTTCGTACATTCGTTGCTCACTTGCCTGCCAAACTGGAACACACACGAATTGCATGTGAAATACCCGAGCGTGCTGTTTGCCAGTCTGTCTGATTCGCATATGCACGTGTGACCGGGTCAGTCGTGTACTAACTGTGATTACTGTTCATACTAATAAAAGCAGTTATCTGCTTACTGCATTCTCAAACACTTGCGCGCACAACCCCCTCCCACACACCATTTCGTGTCGTCTTATTCTCATAGGCGAGCGTCTAAATTTTTTCTAGAACAACTAGGCTAGTGCTGAGATGAGCAGGGTCTTTGGCCCGCAACAACCTCGCAAAGATGGGTTGTGTTATATCGTGTAAAGGAAAAATGAAAAACGATCTGATCAGCCGCCCGGTGGCGTGGTGGGCAGCATGCTTGGGTTCCTGCCCATGAAGTCCCGGGTTCGATCCCCATTCCGGTGGATGGATTCACACTGCTGATGAGACCCAATCAGGTCAAAAAAGCTGTCCAGTGCTTTCTACCTTTTCAGTTCCCGTTTAATTTGCCATATACACGACGAATTCCAATTTAAAATATTTAGAACATAGTTTGAGGTGAACAATCGTTTTCAATAACTCATAGTTATGCTGTTACAGTTTATATGAGGGGAAAATCTTGGGGGTTGGGAGGACAACAATAAAATGTGAGGAATCGTTCACTTCCTGGTGAAAGGACGGGATCTGTTACTCGAGTTTTGAATGCGAATTGAAGAGGTCAACATTTGTGTTGAATTCATTCGTGAATTTATTTAAACGAACTGTCACCCCCGCCATTATTGGAAAGTTTTACATTGACACCAAATTCATCCAAATGCTAAAGCGTTGCAGCGTCATTCCGTTAATGAATGTGGCACTATTCGCTTTAAAGTGACAGAGCATGAACGAAATATGTCACAACGCCAGCATTTCGTGGACTGTTTATATGAGGACTTAAAACTGGGATATCTCAATTATGTGCGCACTTATGGTTCAATCAAGAAAAGAGTAGAGAATTTCCTGCTTAAATCGAACGTTGGACAAACAGATACTGCAATGCAGTTTCCCTAATCAACCATAACCTGTCTAGTTTCAGTCTAAATCACCCGCAGATCGAGTTTCTATCGTCAGGCACTAAGTTTTGTTTTCCAAAAAGAAATAAGAATTAGTTCGTGGATTTGGAGGTACAGGTCGAAAACCTGTTAAGTCACAAACGGGATTTGGTGCCTATTTTGATCAAAGAGATGGAAACTTTTAAAATCACTTCTCGTTAACGCTTGCTATTTATAGCACAGAGCTGAATCCCACGCGGCTGGCCCCGCTACCGAAAAGCACACCGGAGCACTACGTAAAATTACCCATAACAAAGATATAATTTCCAGTCGTTCAGATAAAGGAACCGGGATTGTGGTTATGGGCAAGAACGAATATACTGACAAACTGCTAGCTATCGTAGCGGAGGAGGACAAGTTCACAACTACACCAACAGAAAAAGGCAAAACACACCAGACTGAACAACAAATAACGGGGATACTGAAACGACTCAATCAACAGGGTTACATAAGAAGTGAACTATATGAACGCGTACGACCTACTGGTTCATGCATTCCGAGGCTATATGGTTTGCAAAAATCCATAAAACACAGATTCCCCTTTGTCCTATTCTATAGATTTATAATTCTCCATAACATGTTGACGCTTAATGGTTGGTATATACTGGTAAGGATACTTTCCAATTTATTAAAGCAATACGAGACATAGACGTGCCTGATAAGGTTATGCTGTCCATGGATATCACATCACTTTTCAAAAATGTGCCACTGTTGAAAACCATCCAGTTCATCATAAAATATTTTGCTGATAGTGAAATAAGTTTGGGGATGTCCACAAAAGCGCTATGCAAACTTGTATTTCGGTGTACGTATAACGTTCAAGTTATTTTCAACGAGCCGGTCTACCGACAAAAGGACGGAGTAGCAACGGAATCACCAATAGGGCCCCTTTTGGCGGATTTTCTCATGGCGATGCTGAAGAATAACCAACTAAAAGGCACCGTTACTAGTCTTCATAGATATTACTGGTATGCAGACGACATATTTTGTATAACTGATTCAAACTGTGAACTGGATCAACTGCTAGAGAAGTTCAATTCCACACACAACGCCATACAATTTACAAAGGAAGTAGAAGTAGATGATCGAATACCGTTTCTAGAAGTACTCCTCATTAGAAGACGTGATTGATCTGTACAACGCCGCGTGTACCGTAAGAAAACACGGAGTGACCAATACACGAATTTTTACAGTTATGTCCCAATTAAGCTGAAGAGGAACCTGAGAAATGTTTGGTACCTAGAGATTGGAGAATCTGCTCACAAGAGGTATTGGAAGATGAACTCGAATTTATCTCCAGCTTGCTCAGAAGCACTGGCTACCCCGACCGCTTCATTAAACGAAATATGATGAAACAGGTACCAAAAGTACACACTGCTAGGATAGAAAAGAAGGACCTGTTCATTAGTCTTCCTTTTAAAGGTTAAATTGCCGCTTGAACCCTCATAAGACGACTGAATGGAGCGGTAAAGAGCACATTCAACGCCGCGCACTTACGCTGCTTTTTCAAAAGTTCGCCACTGGTAACAATACGGAATAAGGATAAACTACCGATGTTGACCGCTTTAATGATTGATTACTCGTTCAGATACGTTTGTGACGCACTCTACGTCGGTCGCACGGCATGGCAGTTATCTATCCACATGGAGGAACACCATCCGCGCTGGCTGAGTCGAGGTGGCTTCGGATCTATCACAGGTGCGATTCTCTCTTACTCGGTAGAAACTGGTCATCGTGTTAACCAAAGTGAAGCATTCCGCGCTATTTATCAGGTCCCCCGAATTGGTCCAAATACGTTAGAATGCGTACGTTGGCCATAGCCGAGGCCATCTGTACTAGGCATTTGACCCCCGAACTATGAGCCCAAAAACGTCTTATCCAAGCTCTCAATCTCCCCTGGGTTCGTGAATCCACTTTTCCCTCATGCCCTCCCTGCACGCACACACAAACATTTTTATAGAACAACACTGATCCCTCAGAACTGGGTCACACGACCGTCGTGACATAACTGGAAAAGCCCGGAAGCGCAAATCTGAGAATGCGGTGAGTAACACACACGCCAAACCAGATACGCAGATACGATTCCTCCCATAAACTGTAACGGCATGATTATGAATTATTGAAAACAATTGTTCGCCTAAAATTGTTCTAAGTGTGAGTATGGGCATATTTCGAAATTAAACTGTTAGTGGGCACTGATCTCTTACCAGGCGTAACACCGTTTTACAAAGCAGTTCACTGTGTCCTTGGTATTTTCACATCAAAATGATTCTTAAATAAGCGAATTCATGTTTCCAAGCTATGAGTTTGCATTTGCATCCAAAGGATTTTCAAGCATTTTGGTTCTCAGCTTTTTCAGAGTCAAATTTACCTTCAAAATAGTAATAGGAACACTCTAGTCATTAATGGAACACTTGCCAATAAGGATACAAAAGAGTGACGTCTGACAAAATTTTCCTCTTGAAGGTGCATGGTGAAATCGAATCTCAAAAGAAAGAAATCACTGCGGTCTTTTAGAAAGCGATTCGAACTTCGAGTCCTTGTTTAGACTATTTTTGTTTGTATGTACAGGTGGAACAGTTTACCACAGACTAAGCTATTTCCTGCCAGTAGTTGGTCACGTGGTGAGTTCAAAATCTCACTCATTTGTCAGGAAGTTGAGTTCCAATACCGTTCGACTTATCTATGTCCCTGCACACAGCGCTTAGTCGGTTGTGGCTCTTCTTACTGAAATCCAGCAGAATCAAATTATTGCAAGATTTTCAGCCATTTATGAGGAAATTCGATCAGGGACACTACTTCCCACTTGATACTACAAACTAAAAGAACTGGTACCGATTTACAGCTAAAAACACATAAACAGTGGTAATTCGATGCGCGCATCTTTCACACGCATTACTTCGTTGACTGCAACTGGAATTCATCAAACAGTATAAACACAATATTAAGCTCATCGGCAATGGCTGTTTTATTAAATACATACTTTTATCATGAAGGGGCAATTTATCAATCAGCATGGAAAGCTTTCCAAACAATTGTGCTCAGTTTTATCTTTCCGTCAATTTGACCACTGGTCGTCTGTAACATGTGTTCTTGTATGTGCACAATATTACTGAAGCTGTTGGCCGTACCTCATTAAATAAGCCATAGTTGTATGGGAGTGACAATCACCGTTTAGTGTACCCGCTATTCGAGGGAAGTGAAAGGAATAACGGATTTGCGTGTGTTTCAACGTGTAAACCGAGAGCAGCGGAGAGAAGATTGTGAGCGTGATGTGTAGAATAGGCTACATGACAAATACCTCCATTTTGCTTCTTTTACTTCCATCATAAGGTAGTCCACATTGCTCAGGATGTGACTGGACAGATGTTCTGTTTGTGACAGACTTCTCATTTCACCTGTTCACCTACAGTACCAATCTACAATTGACAAAAACTGAATACCGTCCAAAATGATGCATAAAGATGTGTTGGTTAGACGACTGATGGTCGAAAAAAATAGACGCGAGAAAGTGATGCATCAAAAGTTCATAAATCAACACAAAACTCGAAGTGACTTCGGGTTTAGTATTACGAGGATGATTCTACTAATCCGGAACAAGACCTTATTGTTTACCCAATACAAATGGAAATGCTCCATTTCTATGAGTATATATCCGACCGATCATTAATATGAGTAACTCTCCGTACTATGTCGTGACCAGATGGATACTTGTGAATCTGAAACCTATTTAATCACAACTCGCCTATAACACATCAAAGGATTCATACGGTTTGGTGGCTAGAATAATGAACACTCAAACTTGAACGAATTACGTAGGATACTACTCAGTGATATTTCCTTTCTCACAAACGTTCCTTTTCCGAAACTATTGAACAGAAATACGACCACGTACAAAGTAATAATTGCGGATTCCGAATATCAGTTGGTGATCTCGAACAGTTGATATAATTCTGCACACATAAAATGCAGTTCAAATTCCATAACCAATTCCATCGTCAAATAGATGGAGTGACTTTAGGGCCTTCTCTTGGTCCATTTTTTGCAAATATCTTCATAGTTAAGCTAGAGAATAACAGCCTCAGACGAACAATTGATCGTTTCGCATTATATGATGATGCTTTGTGTTTTATCGATGAAAGTGTGAAGCAGTGTAGACTCTTGAAAGTACCTAACTCCGTACTTTCAAACATAAAGTTCAGTTTAGAGATCTTCAACAACAAGCAGATGGAATTTCTAGACGTTTTCCAAGGTTGTTCAGTAGATATTACTATCCGACGCATCATCCACAGGAAGTCATCATGGAATGATCAGTAAATCCATTTCATTGGAACGGAAAAGGAACCTGATTCACTGCCTCGCTAATAGCTCGCAGAAGATGCGTACAGTGGATACAATTATGAGTAAACTGAGATTTATTAGAGAAGCTTTCCGGGACAATTTGTGAACACAATTTTGAGATGCCAACGGTTGACAAAGAAAATCACTACTTTGGGAGGAAATGGATTTACATGTCACTACCCTTCAAGAGCGAAACAGCTACCAAAATGGCTGACACGAAAACTGAATCCACTTGTAGAAAAAACAATCTCTGTGGCAAAAATTCGCCCTGCATTCATTTCCGGACCACCAGTGCGCTTTCAACTCAAAGATAAATTGCCTGTTCCTGCTGTCTCTCTCTGTGTTTATTTATCTACCTGTTCCTATCGGGCAAGGTATATTGGCGCACGGTAGACATTTATCTAAGCGATTCCGTGAGCACCACTCTGCATGGCTGAACAGTGGGGTGACTAAGAACGTCAACAGTTCGACCGTTCCACATTTGGTGGAGTCAAACCACGTGGTCAGTGTGGCCAAGGCGATTCGACCCCTCTATTCGCTTCGCAGTCTAAGGGGTTAGTGGTTGCATTTTGGCCACAGTTGAAGCAGTCATCGTCCACCCACATACTCCCCCTCTATGCTCCAAAAACAAATTTGTAAGAACACTCGGATATCGTTGGCTAACACCCTACACGGCACAGTCATCTCCCCAGCGCCCCCTAACAATCCGAAATAATGCGTATTTGTGGTGACCGAAGTGTGATCCACATCTGAACACGGAACTGGAATGCTGATTATAAATTGTATAGTGTTAATAACACAGCGATGTCGGTAGAGAATTATATTCGCTGACCTTTCGGTGACCGTGGGTAACCTTTTTCAAGGCAAGTTTTACTGAATGCTGATTATTTTTTCTCTGCCATTTTTCATGATTTCTCCCTCATACCAAACATTTGGACATAAATTGTGGTGTATTAGCCTGTAGATGAGTTATCAAAAAAGAGCTTGTGCGCTATTTTTTTGTTTGCAAAGTGTAATGATGGTTTATTTGGACAATTTCACTAATGTAAAATACATTGAGGTGGAATTTGGTGCTGTCTTATTGATTCCACAACTGAATGCATAGTTATTCTGTAGTTTCTGTTATCCTTGGTTTTCTTAAGACGCCGAGGTGTTTGCGCGGGAGTGATTTCAATTGTCGATGAACGACTAATGCTGGTCATTGAACGATTGAAACGTTAAATTATCAATTGAATAAGTGTAGGTCAAACGGTCTGGCCAGTCAGTCACGTGGCAGGAATTGATTTGGTGGTGCGCGGTTTGAAGTAGGTTCACAACTGGAGGCCGCTGCCTTGCGGGTCAGACTTTTGAGTCAAAGGCTCCGATTACGGTTCCCAAAGAAAAACCCCTTCGTCGGTGTGGGCTGCCGCGAAGTAAGTCGTGCCCCAGAGTCTTCGGTACCCATTTGGAAAACCATCTTTCCTATCTGTGTAGTTTTTCTACTCAGTTCCGAATATTCCCAAGTGTCTCTTGCTTACGAGACCCATCGCATATCACTCAGCGTTCAACTAATAAGGTTAAC
>UZAN01042764.1:28234-43546 GCA_900618425.1 Echinostoma caproni | reverse complement strand
CACACGTGGTGTGGCCTACTGATGAGTCACAAAAAGGGCAAATTAAATGTCCAATGCTCTTTGTTCCACAGAATACCATAGAATGTGGGGATACAATGTAGTCCCAAGGGATGAAACACCCTCGTGAAAACGGGCCGTAAATTTGGATCGGAACTACTAGAAAATGTTTACTTAGCAATAAAATGGATTTTTCTCNCCACCCCACACATACATTGGGGGTTGCTTGTGCAATCGTATTCAATAGAAAAATGTAAGAAAATTGCTTATGAGGCATCCAACATGGTTTGATTATTAATAACAAAATAAAGTCGGTATACAATGCCAGTTTACAGGATTGTATTCATGATTGCCGAATGACCGAATCTTCTTTTGCTAATTATTCGTACAAAAATTTTCAAAAGCTTTAGACATTGAATTTTAAAGCTGATGTGTATGTGGGTGGGTGGGTCTGTGTCCCGTGCGAAAACACGTATCACTTCGATCAGCTGACTTCTTGTCTTATATGTTCTACAGGTGAGTGGGCTGTACAACACAACCTCAGACACACATGCACGTATGTTCAGATTGACTGTGTGTAGTTGTTGAGCGAAGATACATATTTTGATAACTTTTCTCCAGTAAGTGGTTTCCATCCAAGTATCCAGCCACTCGCACTATACGGTACACATCCATGCACAATCATAAATGAACTTGTACACAATATGGACTTTGGTATCAAACACACCAAGCTGTTTGGTTAGGCTTTCCGCACGCTCATACCTGTTTATACGAGTGTCTATCAACCATTGCTATGTATGATCGGACTCCAGTCCGTCTTCCTTGAAGTCCAGTGAAAAATTAAATCCAAATGGTGCTAGGCACCGCTGTTGATGTTCCATGGATTCACTGAGTTGTTGTATGACTTCTGGAAGCTCTACACCAGCATTCCTCTAGTTGTCGCTTAACCAGTACTGCAGAAACAAGTCGGTAGTTGACCGAAATCGGACAGTCAGACAGAAGACAAGCAAACAACTTGAAGTTGAGACAGTGCTCGCGTTCTCGGGACGTTCGAGTCCGAACTTGCAAATCAAAAAAAGCATTCTCGGGTCATACAGAGCACATGTTCTGATAGGTCACGTGATACGGTGTCAGGCTATTGCGCCAAATACACATTCCACTTGGCCTGAAGCATTTTTGTTACACACCTAATCAAGTTCATGGTATTTGAAGGAGGTGCAGATATCGTCACTTATTGAGATTTGATGGCATTTGAAGAAAATAAACGAAACTTATGATCTTGAAATCGTAATGAATGCAAAACAGAGAATGAGGATGTAGTTGAGAGAAAGGAGTTCAATTGAACCTTACAAATGAATTGTCTGACGGAAAGTGAAAATGATGTGTGAATAAAATTCAGAATCAGTGAGTCTGATTGACTCTGGTGCAAGTTGCATGTAACTAGCATGCTAGAGGCGTTGGGGTTCAAACTAAACCGTCTGATGGATATTCAATACTTATGACAAGTGAAAAATCTGAGTCTAGTACTTTTTTGATGTGTAGTTCACTATATTAACCGATGAATTGGCATAAGGACAAAGTTCGAAAGGTTAGTGAAAATCAATAAATCAAATCCATCGGAGTATTAATGAAAACAAATCTCATTGTATGTGATCACATACAATTAGATGACAGGGATTTCAGTCTGTGCCCGCTTACTCTTTGAGCGAAAAAACTGTATTGATTCTGTTTTCTAACTGTACTGCCTCCGAGGCAATTCATTTCATCCCCAATTAGAATTTCAGCCGATGGGTACTCTTAGTTAAATTACAATGTATATATATTCTGGCGTAGTTTCTGGTTCAACAGTTCATACGTAATTGACAACTCTTCATTTACCCCCCTCCCCTTCAAGTTGAGTTCCTGTTGTTGTGAGCTTGAGATTAACAGCATTTGTGCTCAGCTCGACGGTTGCGTTCTATCATGATTTTGACAGGTGACGATGGATTCTTGAGGTAGATGCAATTGAGTAAAAATAAAATAAATGTCTGGACCATGTGGAACCGGACGCCTCGTCGTGTTCCAACTGCAGTTTATCATACTCAAATTTGCAGTTCATTCACTTGATCGAATGCGAACCAATCACTGAAGTTGAGTGAGTTCAATGGGTCAATAAGAAATGCTCTTGGTAGTCGAAAATCTAGGCATATCACAGTGACGATATGACCATTTGGAACGTGTGATTATCGTGTTCTCCGGTTAACTGAACAATCATGATAGTAATGCTCCAGTTTGTTAGACGAAAGCACTTGTGCTGATCTGCAAAATCCTGGGCATTTTTAACTCGTTCTAATCTGCACAGACGGACTCGAACTAGATACTGGATTGCACGCAGTCTGTCTTCGGGGCAGGAGCTCACGGTACAAGTGAATAATTTATCAAAACTCATGGTCCAGCTGCAGTAAAACTATCTTCTGCATCAAACATGGTTCGTTCTCGCGCTAAGACGCTACTTACTTTTGACAATTTTAAATTTACTTGGATGTTGAATAATTTTACGAGAAAATTCTCAGGTGTGGTCTGAGTATATGATCAATAAATGGTTCGTCTTTCCTGGGAACGTTCTTACAACTCCGAGCTTGTGATGGGCATTTTGCAATGATAACTACAATAGGAATACTATTGGTGAGGCTAATAACTTACCCATTTGGAAATTGAAAAAAATCAATCTTGGGGTTGTCATGGAAAACAAAGTTGAGAGAAAGTTCATTGGCAGTAGTTGGATTCATGCACACAATTTCGGCGATAGTAAAACCGTGTCCGATTGACCGTCAGTCCCAGTTTTTTTCCTAACTCAACCAAAGTTGCTCATTAAAGACAATTTGTATGATCAAATCCAACAGCTTTCAACCTTTCTATTATTTTTGTTTGTGAAAGTGTCATCTTATAGCTTCGTTTGATCCAAGGTTTTCAGAGGCGCTTATCGTGAAAATCAGCGGTTTATCCTTGGTCTCTTATCCCTCATCACCTGATATCTTGCATTCAGTTACATGGTCACAGCTCACAACGTTTATGTCCGAGACTTTACCCACTCCCATTTCGTTTGTCTTCCGTGATTCTCGGGAAAATATTGGACACGCAATTCTAAGTATAAGCAATTCAGACCTTGACCTTCAACCGTTATCCATTTCCATTGTCCAATTTAAACACTGACCAGAAAATGCGTTCCAAACTGTTTTTACCGAGCTACAAAGCTCAGTATCCTGTGGTTATCCTAGTTTGCGAGATGACGAAAACCCGGAGCGACACGTTACAGTTTTAAGACAACTGCGATCAATCAAGCTTCACGGTAGACGTCAGCAAAGCGCGTGCGTGTCACAACTTCTGGACTACATACCATAGGTCGATTGTTTCAACCAATCAGATACCGTGCGGCCCAGACAGAAGCTGAACAACGGCAGAAATAATAGAACGCGAATGGCAGAGGCACGGATGACCAATGAGTTTGTTTTGTACATATTGTTTAATTCCCCTTATTTCTTTTAATAAACGAACTACTACTCCTGTGGCCTTATCGTCGTGTCTCGGTTACGTGGGATATTGCGTGCAAGTGCCAGTTCGGTCCAAAGCTTACGCGATCCAGTCCGTGATTGCTAATCAGTGACTCATTCCGTAACTCCTATTCCGCCTTCATTGCGTACTACTACAACTACTACTATTACTACAACTACTACATGTCCTAAATACCAAAAAGTTCTTGTACTGTCTGTCATTCGGATTTCATTTTGTAGCTGCATGTTGTCCAATTCATTTTATTTGACGTCTTCGAAATTCCACTCTGTGTGTGTGTTCAATACGAGTAATTGCCGTAAGGGATTGGAAGCTGAATAATCTACTTTTTCAAGTGTAAATGCGATGCCCTTTGTGCTGAGTGAATAAACAGGCTTCTTCAAATGCGGGCAGTTGCATGCATACAGTAGATTTTATTTTAATCACTGTTTGGAATATATTGCATACTTCCCTATGTAGTGCTCCCTTTGATTTAAATACTTGTGAGCCCTGCTTTTAAGTTAAATTTGTAGACTTAATTCACAACCGACATTACATGTCACTAAAATATTCCGTTAGAATAGTATCTGCAAGCGTCACAGACGAGGACTAGTAAAGAACAGCTTTAATCGAATAAATATGTCCAGCGAGGTAAATTAGAAGCTTGTGGTGGGAGGGGTTGAATGCCGTAGTGACTGTACCAGTCGATCGTGCAACACGAACAGCACTTGTCCACATACACAGACAATGATCATTCGAGGTGACAGTGCCCACGAGGAACAGTCCGCTGTTAATCTACACTGGTCACACACGGATACCGACCCCGATCAATCCGGATTTCGGGCGGGTGCGATCGGATTAAAATCTAGCAAGTTCATTGAAGCCCCGTAGGTTGCACATCATCAGGCTATTGTGTGACGCCGCGCTTTTGTGAGGTTTTCCGTCTGAAGAGAGGGTAATGTGTTCTTACCAGTTATCATTTACCAATGTGATCGAATTTATAGTTTTGTAATGAATTTAACGTGTAAAATAAGGGTGAGCTGAACAGCTCGGTAGCACAAGACAGCTATATCCACCTGATTGGGTCTCAGCAGTAGTAGTATCCGATTCCGTTGATCCACCTGGGAATCGAACTCGGGATCGCACAGGCAAGTATACTATGCACTCATTCAATCACCGGGCCGTTGATCAGATCGTTTTTATTGTTTTTTATATATGATGCAGCACAATCCATGGACATCGCACTTCACACATTTCAGTACAAATGTGAAAGATTCGAAATTGAAAAAGACAAAACTGAAACAATGTCGCGATTACCAAAAAATTCTCCATCCCAGTACAAACGATTAATTTATTATTATATCGTTTTTATCAAACAATGGTGAGATTACGAACTCCAAAAAGAAACTTGATCAGTGAGATGGTACGGAGTTCCTCTAAACGGTTAAGGTCGCAGTAATTGGTGTGACAAAGTCTGAGGTTCGAACCCTGCTACTGCCACGTAACTTCGGAAGTATTGCTGTCGTCAGGCACAATATAATACATCCTTGTGGGACTTCCGTGATTTGCCACTCCAAGTCACAGGGCTTAAACTGCCGATTGTTCCTAGTGAATGGAAGATCATTCTGTGTACGGGGTTCACCTCTTCTGCTGATCATCACACAATGAAAGAAACAAATTTGATTGAGTACATTTAACGCATTGGTTATTGTTATTTTTTAAATGAATATGATTGGATCCGTGGAGGGGGGTAATACTATAGTTGAAAATCGGATAACGTTATCATAATTCTGTCATCCAGACATGATGTGGTTGATAATATTGATCACCCTCCACAGTGTAGCTCACGTCAGTTAAACAGTATCAGTGAAAGTGAAAAGAGAAACTCAGCAAGTTGTGAATCTCCTCAAACACGACAGTAACCAAAAGAGCTTACCACCTGCATGCGAATTGCTCAAAACGCAAGAACCGTGGTGCTGGCAGTTGGGACAATCATGGAGACCCAAAGTGGAGTTTTCCTCACACCCACCCGTTTTCATATGCCCGTATCGAGATGAGAAGAGTTTCACTCTATTGTCATAAAATTTATAAACTCATGATTTTTGGTTTCCCGAAGGGAGAACATGATACTGACGTTGAATTTGAAAGCCTACTGGGTTGACAGATGGCCAACAGACCTCATTGACGTCTCGTATACGAGTATATAGAATGAACACAGTCTAAGAGAGAGAGGAGAAATCAAAAATGCATATGTGTCTTCAATTATATATACCTCATTCTCATTCTGTTATTACAACTCAACTAAAAGTATGAAATACTTTTTACGGTTGAATCGTCTGGGAAATTCACGGCTGTTGCAATGTCAAAAACGCCATAATAATTGTACTTTTAACCGAAGTTAGATCATCAAACCGGATCTGCTGTTTGCTTATTAATTTCTAATACACTTTCCCCAACCCATGGGTTTACTGAACGAATAAGGACAGGAGTGTTCGATCAAGTTAAAGTGATCAAAATTTTCTTCCTCCCTCCGCACCCTCAGCCCTCTCCCCGCCGCTTAGGTCTAGACGACACTGTACACCCTCCGACCCAGACCAGTTTTCAAACAAATTATCTCCTGTCCTCTACCGGATTCTGGTCGATTTATCATGCGATATAACTGGCCGCGTGCGTGTGTGAGTGCACGCGTGTGCGCACACAATGTCACCAACCAACGACGAACTTCAAGGAAGGTGTTTTTGTCCACAGGTCCTACCGAATATATTCACCGAATTCGCGAACCATCATCCTTCTCATGTTGAGGTGATCAGTCGTGCACGCACGCATTCAAGTCTGTTGTGTACAGGCGGCTGTCAGTTTGTGACGGACGTATGCATCGGTGTTATCTTACGCCCGTTGAGGCACACACACACATGCGACAATGGAGGTGGGCATGGAAGCCCAAATAGTAGTAGATAGGTGAAGGCATCCTTTGTGTGTATTCAACCCCTATAGCAAGCACTAAGCCTGCCGCTTTTCGGGAAAAAGACGGTTGGAAAGACAGTTGACCAGCATGGGATAAACGCGGGAGCAGGGCAGATCAGTGAACGAATATGATGAATGTGGTGCGTTCGCTGCCCCGTTTGGTCCGTGCGCAAAACCGAACGAGTGACTTGTTCATTGGCTTGACTGGACGTGAATGACTAGCTACTGAAACACTGAAACCTTGCCCCCGGTTACGGTTCCCACGTTGTCTGTGAGAACCGACGGAGAGCATCATTCATGGTAAGCATTACCGTGTCATACCAACTGAAGTTTGGGAAAGAGTGCCCTCTGTCAAGCAAAATCTGTGGTTGGTTTTAAGTTGAAACTAATTTCAAAGCAGATGCTTGCCACTTCAGGCTCACAGATTCAAAAATTAGCAAGCACACACGACTAAGGTACGATAGTGGTCAAGCGATTTTAGTCCTCAGTATGGCAACCTTGAGTTCCAATCCCGCTACTGTAGTTTATCTATCCTATTTCTGCAAACGCTCAAAACACCGTTGGTTGGCTGCAGATTCTTCCGGAAAAATTACTTTTTATTTTACATTCAATAAATAAGGCATTAATTGTTAATATTATTATTACTGTTATTGTAGATTGTCACAGTGAGTGCAATGTATTGCCATGGGGCAAGTGGTTTGTGTGCTTGTTTGTGTGTGTGTATGTGTGTTATATGGAGGATTAGCACTTATTTGAAAATGGTACACAAATTCAAGAAGAAGTAAAAGAGATTAGGCAACACAAATTGCATAAATTTGATCGATCGAAATCGTGTGAAACCTTGAGAAGAAGAACCATTAAGAAAAAGGATTCATTTGCTCGTGAGGCTTTTCGACCTGGTGCATCTTCCATTTTCATTATCTCGCGAGACCCCGGGTTACAAGCATCACATCATCGTCATGGTGGTGGTGCACAAGTTATTTTTTTCAAGACCCACGGAATTGTGGAACACTCTTCCTCATCGTATTTTTCTCTCACTTTTTGGTCTGCCTGTATCCAAGCCCAGGATCAAAAATTCTTGCATATTAGTTGCTATGGTTATGAGATTCACCCTTCTCCTGTCACAACAGAGGCTAAAAGCTTACCACACTACTGACAAGTCCCAACAGGGACGAAACTGTTGTCCAGTATACCTTTATGGTCATTGCCAATAAATTGCTTTTTAATTTTTTGGGGAATTCTCAAATTCTCAAACACCGAAAGACAGGAACACCGTGTCCAGTACGTGGTGCATCAGAATTCCATCAGTCTAGTTAGAAACGATCATTATAGATATTTAATTAATGCTTATATTCTGTTATAGACTGTATTCATGCAGGATATCTTACCGAAGAATATGATCGTTTTATTGTTCATCGTTATACAAAGTTTGTTCAAACCGGTACACCGAATGTAGGAGTCTCTGTTTGCCAGTCTGCATACCTACTTGCATGAGGAACACCTACTGGACCTTGTTAACTGTGATCGGCCGATTCATGGCACATCATCTTCAAGCTAGATCTTCCTGATTGGTTAAGCAGCTCGCCTCACGGAGAACAAATTGTCAGCGGTGTCTCTCGCCTGTAGATAGAGAGCGGATGTGACTCGCCACCGGTGAGTCATTGTTCTCAGTTATCTGAAGAGGATTGGTCTGCAGTGTATTGTAACGATACCGGACTTCGAATTGCGTTGCTTAGAAATAAGCCCCTGTTAGTGTATTACACACATTAAAAAATACGTACAAAGTCAGCAACTCGTAATCATGTGTAAAAAATAGTATCGGTTGTTTCTTCAACGAGAACCCTCTCTCTCATATTGAGATATTTATACACATCGCACATTTACCTCAATTCCCAGTTACGTGAAGCGCATTCATTTAGCGTATGTGCCACCACCCAGTGTGCCAGTAACCACCGAAACCTGGGTACAGACTCGACCGTGGTAACAATTAACTAAATCTCTTCCTGTTCCAATAGGAATACAAAACAGGAAGGGGGCAGCGATTAGGGAACTTGCTGACGCCGGTTATGTACACAGGCAAGCACGTACACTGCCATGGCACAGCCGGGGTCGTTTAAGGTTGGCACTCACGTGTCTCAGCGGGTCAAAATGAACCATAGCACCTTGATGCGTGGACTGGATGACACACGTAGGTCCAAACCAATTAGGTCGTGGCCGGAAAATGATTTAGGCGCTAAATTAGCTCCGTCAATAGTCGGTCGAACACACGCGCGCGCACACCTTGACTACACATTTGCTCAAAATGAGTCACGGAGCCGGTGATGATGATAGCGTCGACGTTACGAACGCACGTATAAGCATACATGTATTCCTTTGACACAGTTCCACTGATTTATCTAGTGTCCTGGACTTGTGTGGCCAGCCCGTTTGATGGCCTGCCAGCACATAACCACCCGCCCACCCACACCCATCCACCCATAGAGGGAGAGAGAGAAACACGAAGACCAGGCCGTACATGGATGTTTCAAGGTTGTAGGCTGTTTTCGATCTGTGCGCTGTTCGTTCTCACCCATACACATATGGCCCGGTTACAACACAGGTCAGTCCAATTCCGTGGGAAAGTCCCACAGAATCCCACGTCACCTGCATCCATTTTCCACGTTTGTGCAAATGGACTGTGAAAATGGGCAGTGGACTGGGCACACTACAATGACAAATTGCCGAGATAAACTTTAAACTGTCCTTCGCCCCTCTCTCCCACCACCCGGGATGGGTTCAGAAACGAAAAGATATTTACGCGAAGTTTTAGAAATAACGGCTTTATTAGTGACATGTTCCATATGGTTATGGACAGTCATCGCCGTTGATGATTTGCCGGCAAAGTAGCCTGAACAGCAACCAGTTCAGAGGGATTCTGCCCCAGAACGCGTGAGGATAAATGACTACCAGTAAAATATAACCCTAAATGTGGAAGGAATTTCCATATTTGTGAGTTACATAGAACTTCTCTCTGTGTAGTTTATTCCATTACGTAATAGAATGTTTTGCTCATGATATCCAAATATCATTTGGACCGCCAATGACTGTTTGAAAGTCCAGCCAAGAAAAATTCTAGCATTAATAAATTTTGCCAATGTTTTACAATGTGTTTGGTCATCCGTTGTAAAAACTGACGGTTTGTTCTGTCTAAATATGCTTTACCGTAATTACACTTGATTCGATACGCAATGTTTGAGACAAAAGAAGTTAACCAACCAAATTTACGTTTGTCCAGACCGATTCCGAGACTCTATGCGATGAGTGTGTGTTGAGCTGATCTCAATTTTTATTTGGCGCACATTGTTTAAACCGTGATCGTCTTTGAAAGCAGCTTTTTGTTAACGCAATCGTGTGCTTCTTTGGCCAGATCTCTCTCCACCTATCAGCACATAAAATGGGAGTCAACTTACGATATGATACAGACCCTTTGTAACGTCTCCATGATAAGAAATTACAGTGAAACAGGACTGTTTGTCCAGTCCGTCCAAACAATGTAAATTGAAAATACATTGAAGTTTCTATTTCTTTTGTATTGAATTGTATTGTATTGTTTTGAAGCTTTGTCGAGTTATATACAAGCTTTCAGCCCAAAAATAGACAACCGTTACAATTGTGGTAAAAATGAGGTGAAAAAGTGGGACGTAAAACGTACAAAAATATGAGTTACTTACTAAGTGCATTAGAAAGCTCAGAACGAATACTTTCCTTGTCGGTCAGTATCCGGGCAAGATAGGTTACCAAAGATTTTCGATGTACAGATATGCGAGACGGGATAATTTTATTCTTAGAACGGGTGGAGGGTTTGCATGCCTACAGGTCAATGTGTAAAGGATTAGTGCAATCAGGTAGCATATTGTCAGCAAACTTCACGCACTCATCAATATAGGTAATACACATATTGACAATCAGAACAGATAACGGAACTTGGGAGACACGGCTGATCATTGAGGGACCACGCCTCAGCAACCTGAACTCAGCCTTCAGCAGACCAGGGGAAATTGCAGGGGAGCAGTATAGGGGTGTAGGGATGACACATTGTTGAACAAAGCGTCTATCATCGACAAATCATCAGAGAAGCACCACAGTTTTCTCACCTGAAAAGAAAGAAATTTCAGCTTTTGAGCAACAGTTCGAGTATGCAAGGACTCGCAAAGGTTACTTTCAAGTGTGACACCTAAATAGTTTGCATGGCTGACCCTGCTTATCGACTTTCCATGAATCTGTACATTGTCGGAGGGAGGTGCGTAACGATTTAGAGTAAAAATACATTCAAGGCATTCTTCGGGATTAAGATTAGGGCCGGATGAAGTTTATTACGAAACGAGGTGAAATAAGTTTGTTATATTCAACCAGTTCTGATTGGTTAGATACGGAAACAGAAATGGTGGTATCATCGACATACCTAAAATTTCGTACAGGAGGAGTAATAGGTTAGGCACTGATATAAGTCACAAAAAGGTGGAGTGATAGGACAACACCTTGAAGTACACCCTAGCTACTGAGTGATGCGGTTGACTGTCTTCTTCCCAATTTAACATACTGATATCTTTGCAAAAAGTAATCAGNNAATCAGAAGGCCATTCAAGAATAGTAGCGGGACAGCCAAAAGATTGGAGCTTGTTGAGTAAAAGAGAGAGGGGCACCGAGTCAAAAAGCGGAAAAATAGTCAAGAAATGCAGAGTGCACATATTTGGCTTCTCGTTAAAGGACTTACGGACGAAATGAAGTAGAGAAGAAACGGCAAACAATGTAGAGCGGTTATGTTTGTATGCAAACTGGTAAGTATCATCGGAGGTGGTAAGGGATAACTGAAGGCGACGCAGAACTGATCGATCGATCAATTTCAATCCAATCGAAGTGAGAGCAATTAGTTTGAAACACTTCACTATTGGGGCCTTTGACATTCTTTTGGGGACGGGAATAATTCTCACCGGGAACCAGCAATCCGGAATAGTTCGGAGTTCTAGTGAAAGATTAGCTATGTGCAAAAATGTAAGACAGGAGCACAGCACCGTGTTTAAGAAGGGTAAGACTTGAGTTGTCTGGGCCAGGTGCGGTCGACACCTTGAGAGAACACATGTGTTTAAACATCTCACTAGAGGCGATGGGATCAAACGAAGGTTGGATGTTCGGAGAACTGGAGTCAATATAATTGGGGTGTGTCGGGTGAATGAATAAATGTAACATTCAGTTTCTCAATATCAATAGAAGGGCTGGAAATCACTTTCTTTTACCTGCAGATTAGATTGATTCCACTCCACATAGACTTACAATTCTTCGTCCCAAAAATCTGACTTGCATAAAGGGTGTCCAACGGTCTTATTTCACTTTTGATCAGAAAAGATAGTCGTTGCATTTCGTCTCTCCTGCCACATTTAAATGAGCGTTCGTTTACACGACGAAGACGTTTAAGAAAAGTTGTTGATATGCTGCCATGTTGAAGGAACAAAGTTATCACAGGACAGAATATGTCAAAAACACAGTTTAACACTTCTGTTAGAAATTTCATATTGGACAAGCAGGTTGTGTTTAAAGAGAACCAATCGGTAACTAACCTACTCACAATGGTAGGTACAGTTGTCTTGCTGGGAGTAGCGTCCCCGCATTTGCAGTATTTGTACGTTTAACTAACTAACTGACACTCCGAACATGGCAGTACAGCTTTTCATAATAAAATCTTTAATTTTTATCATGAATTCTTTTGTGTAAGCGGTTGAAGCACGCATATTTAGCAATGGGGTAGATAAATTCCAGAACGCACCGGTGGCGAGAAATTGTGGCGCAGCCGTTCAAGGGACGCGCTTAGATACGCGCTCTTAATTCATGTTCTTCAATGCACATCGGGTAAAAGAAGTTTGACATATTAAGCTGTTGTGTACAGGTTTTTCCAATATACCGAGTAATCAATAATAACGGTAGAAAGAAGTGCAGTTCCTAGAATGTGTCATCGTTGTCTGCATTGAATTCCGTGAGTAGATTTGTATGAATAAACGAGTAACAGAGACAGAGGTTGTGCACATGTGTTTCGGGTGCCAGGACTGACTTCAAACTACTCCGCATTTGAACGTTGAAAATAAAACTATTTCCGCTTACCAAAATTACTGTGCATACCAATGTGCTATCAAACATCGCGTTTCATACACACACACACGTATATATATTTATATATATGTGTATATATCATAAAGACAAAGATCACTGGTAGCATAATAGCCTAATCCGTTCGAAAAAGCCAATAGAGAGGCAGTTAACACCCAGGGCGCCATTTCTATGTATTATCGATCGTTCGGTATTGATTGAACAAAGCTTTTGGGGATCGAAGAGTGACATCTTTCATTAGATCTGGATGAAAACAAGACTGCAAACATTTTCAGTAACACACTATTGAATTAGCACACTAGAACTTAATAGCCACTACGGCGGTAAAGTCCACCGGGGTTTAGCTCAGAGAATCCAGTATGTTTTTGGATTTACAGGTTGTTTGAAATATATACCAAATCCGATTCAAGTCATGTGAGGAATGCAGTTTATGCTTCAATTATGGATACTATTTTAATTTGAAATTAATCACGTTAGGTTTGGTGTAAATTATGCGTAACAGGTGTTGTGATGAAGTGGTAAAAATTAATCAATTAAATGATTCAGACACATCAAAATTTCAGCAAAATGAATGTAAATAGTGGCGGTTCATTCTAGATTTCATTCGATGTCGTCAGGTCTCGGCCATAGCAGGTAGCCATCTCCCCTGTTCCCCTAACTACCGTGGAGACGGTCCGAAAACTCTGAAAATAACTCCAGGCACACCATAAATGGCTATGAGTGTCTTACAGTCGTGGTACGACAACAAGATCAGGGGGCCATCAGAACTGTGGTTGAGACCGATGCACAACCCAGGACCAAAAAGTGTTTCTCAGGCAGAAAATATCGCACCCATACAAATTGGGTTCCAGCAGACTTCATGTTCCTTTCCGTAACTGGGAGACCAGACTCAAAAACTCATCTTCCCAAAAGATTTCCTTAGCCGACCACGATACGGTCTGCTCAACTAACCCTCTGCATCCCGACGAGTTTCTGCTCGCCACTACCTGCATTATTTCTATACTAGCTCCCAAGAATTCCTCAGCAAATTTTTAGAGGTAGATTTGCGTTGCCAAACTGGCCAATGGGACATTATTGCAGTCACCGAAACCTGGCTGACAAGCGACATTCTGGACTCAGCATTACGCTTACCCGGCATGACTCTGCTCAGACGTTATCGTCCTACACGAGACGGTGGAGTGCTGCTTTATCATCAAAACAATCTACACGATGAACAGCTGGGCATTCCCAATGCAGCCCCCGATTCGTTATGATGTTCACTAAGACTCTTCAAGAACGATAGGTGTCTAATCGGTGTCGTGTACAGACATCTCGCATCATTAGACTAAACCACCGAGATTTCGTTGCAAACCATGGGGAATGCATTATGATTGAAGTTCATCCATGTCCTCATAATGGGTGATTTTAACTGTCTCAATCTCTTCAGAACGAGAACTTTCCGCCAGCCATTTGAGAGACAATTATCCTAGTTCATTGGCTCGCACCGATTGTACAACCACGTAACAGAACCCACCAGATTTAAAGCAGGTCACGTACTATAAAAACTGGATTTAGTGCTGATTAACGAGGAGCTGGAGGTGGAATCTGTTGATGTCACGTCTCCACTAGGACGTAGTGATCATGCCGTATTGACGTTTGCTTATATAGGCTACCTCTACCGAAGAAAACCGAAAGAGCAGTACTCGGACCATCATAGACTACAAAAAGCTGCAAAACCTGGCAATATTTAGGCAATGGGTCCTCCCAGAAGACGATCACAATTCTTTGGTGGCATGGAAGGGCTTTACTGATCATTTCACCGAAATCGTAACGGTTACAACAAAAATCAAAACTTGTGTAAAATCTGAAACTCGATAGTCATTCATTCGCAGCAGAACAAAGAAATGGATAGAGCAAAGGAACTTTTCCTGGAGGGAGTACAGAAGATGTTCATTTATCAAAACTTGAAATAATTATTCCTTACTGCGAAATCAGTGTATCAAGTTTGTACGAGAGGACAAATTGATGTACCAAGAAATACTGGCTCAAAAATTCATTTCTGATCCAAAATTGCTTTATTAACATATCAACTCTACAAGGAAGGTGAAACGCGGAATACCAGCATTGAGATCCCCTGGACATGTTTCAACCATTACTCTAGAAGCAGCAGAGTTCTCCAAAAAACAGTTCGATCAGGTGTTCACTGCAGCGACACACGACGCATCATAGTTCCAAGCAAACTACTCTGTATACCGTATCCGTCACTGGTTAACCTGGCTTTTGACAGTGAGAAGGTCAGAGAAAAACTACCAAATTTGCTTAAACGTTCATCCCCAGGAGCTAACAAAATGCATCCCCGGACTCTGATCTCGCTAGCCAATAACATTTACAAACATCTGTCTGTCCTTTACCAAAGGATGTTCAACGAGGCAGTAATTCCGCAGTCTTGGAAGGAAGGGGTGATTTCCCCCATTTACAAAGGGGGCTCTCGCAGTGATCCCGCCAACTACCGCTCTGTGACACTTCTTCCGATCCTGTCGAAAGTCATGGAAGCTTTGTGGCAGATCTGTTGATGGAATATCTGGAGAAGCATGAGCTTCTGTCTCCAACTCAGCACGGATTTCTGCTAAAGCGCTCGTGCACCACAAATCTACTTCTTGTACGAGATGAGTGAACCAAAATCCATCGATGCAGGTCAGCCATTGG
>UZAN01042764.1:0-13960 GCA_900618425.1 Echinostoma caproni | reverse complement strand
CACAAAATATCAAAAAATGCGTTCCCCGGTTTTGTAAGTTCCCTATAGTTCCGAGTCATAGGTAGACTACCGAAAACACGTTTTCATTCAACTTTCGGCATGTGTCAAACTTTACTCAAGGTCGCGATTGAATGTCTTGTGTGTTCCATCTGCAACCACATGTTACTTGTCACAAATTTTAACGGAAAATCGGTGCAACAGTTTCCTCTTCAACAAACATTTAGGAAAACATCCAAATGAAAGTGCACTTAAAACTTATGGTACTTAATATGATTGCCTAGTGAATAAAGTGGATTTATTCTCACTGAATTAACTTTCGCGAACGGTCACCGGCAGTGCTCGAGGATGTGGTGGGTTTACCACTTGGCAAGGGTTCTCCACACACAACACAACATGTCTCTTATGACAGCGCTGTGACGTGGTGAGCCTGCCCCGCCACTGAATACGGTCATTGCCCCTCGTCAAATTCCATCTACGGGACAGGGTCTTCCAGAGAAGGCGAATGAACCAGCCGACCGGTCACCGGCTTATCTGGAACAATACTGCTGACTTGTAGCTCGCGCTTGGGTGCGTAAAGGTTAGAGTGCATCCTCGAACAAGGCCTACTCTGCACTGGGTGACCGAGTAGCACAACAACTCACAATGCAAACAATGAACTAGTTGTATCGTCATACCTCAGGTCGGATTAAAGCTTATGGGAAGCTTTCACCACCCTTCGCCGTCTCCAGTGGAGTTCGACAAGGCCACCCTATATTCCCTTTCCATTTCAACTTCGCCATAGAGGATGTTCTGCAGGACGCTTTGTCCAGTATAGCAGACGGGGGAGTCAAATATCTCCCAGGCAACAGAGTCCTTGACTTAGAATATGCCGATGACATCATCTTGCTGGGTGACAACATGCAGGCAGTCCAATAAGCTTTACATCACTTGGAGATAGAGGTATCCAAGAATGGTATGTAGTTTGCACCATCAAAGTCCAAAGTGCTGATTCCAGACTGGTAGGAGNGCCTGCACTCACCGTCTGTGGTGATTAGCTGGAAGTGGCTGGGAGCTTAATCACAGCTGGATGTGGGGTTGAGGAAGAGATCACATCACGAGTAGTGAAAGCTAGAGTAGCTTTCGCCAACCTGCGACACCTGTGACGCCGCCGTGACATCTGACTGTCCCTTTAGGGAAGGGTGTACACCACGGCGGTCCGTAGTGTTCTGCTTTACGGTTGCAAGATCTGGCTTCTCCGAGCGGAGGATGTTATTTGACTTTCCGTACTCGACCACCGATGCCCTAGAAGTATTGCTCGTGTCTGGTGGGAACATCGGGTGAGCAATGACAAAATTTGCTAGGTACTGATAGTCGTTCTCTAACGGAAGAAGACGTTCTACACCGCCTCCGATGGCCATGTTTTGCGTATGCCTGCCCATCGACTATTTCGCCGTGCTCTCTGTGCACGTGCTGGGCAAGGGTGGAAGAAGCTTCGCGGCGGTCAGGCCATGACATGGCGTAAAGGTATGAAGAAGTTAGCCTCAGTATTGGCTTCGGTTGGTGCAGCTCGCCTTCCAGAATGGGGCCCAAGGGATGAGGATTGCCGATGGTTACAGACGCTGGGAGATATGACTCAGGATAGAAGTCAGTGGCGCGATTGCTATGCGGTTTGTTTAGCGAAACCCCGTTCCCCATAACACAAAAAAGGTCTTCAAATGTGTATGGTGAAACTACCAAAAAATTTATTCATTTATTCATTCGTTCTCTGTGTTCTCAATTTGCTCCATTTTCAATGAATCTTTCTGTACCTTTCCATAACTTCATTATCATTGTTTTGCATTGGCGTTATGTTTGTTCTCAAGCCGGTGTAAAATATACACAGATAAACATCATAATGGAGGTACCGAAAACCTTATGCTTGAGTTTGAAATTTCAGTAAGAACACATGCAATTGAATCGTTGCCTCCAGTAACAGGTATTTTTACAACACAATAATACTTATACTTTTTTTAATTTTTTTCATCGTGGCGACCATTGCGCGATGAATTTTCTGAGAGTAGCTGCAGTCAGTGAGAGATCAAGGGGAATGAATAGAGCAGTCGGAAACTAGCAGTGTTGATGAAGTTTGACCCAAGACTGGAAGATCGACGCCCGCAACGTATACAACTGGAGGACTGTGGCCTTCGCGAAAATGTTTTTATGAGGAATCTAATTCCATTGGGATATTTTTTTAAATGTAAGTGTCTTTTTTACTTACTTTTTTATTTATTGAGTAAACAAATTCACAGTCAACTTTCAGGAAGGGGGCTGCTGCCATACAAAGGCTGCCTGGGGAGATACAGAAGTAGGGAAGACGGACGGCGGTGGAGCGGTTCGAACCCGGGACTTCCGGGTCACAATTTGGTGACCTGACCACTTGGCCACCACCGCCCATCTTCCATGGGACACGCAACTGGACTTTCTACAATCTCACTGATCCTGATTTGTATTCATATATATATGTACTGTATATACTACTACTACTACTACTATTTTATACTATTTTGTTGAAATCACATTTGATTCATCCTAGAAAAAGGAGGTGGGTCAATTTCAGCGCCAGAAATAGTCTCACACATCTGTTGCCTACGCTTACGTTTAGCTCCCGACTAAATGGCAAAATGATTTGCCGAAAAGAACACGGGATTGGACATGCAGTACTCATTGCTTACACACTTACCCGGTAAAGGATATTGTGTCTGAATTTGAAAAATAGCACATTTATGATCTATGTGTTGAAAAAAGTTGATTTAGTCAAGGTAGTTACCACTGATTATGATTACCACGGAATCGGATTCACTCACCACGTCAATCGTTTCCCCTCAGACTGATTTAATCGAGTGTCTTTAGTTAGACCTATATTGAACAGTAAAAACGAATGGTTTCGTTGCCAACAACTGACTTCCGGTTCACAGTATATCTAGGAATAGTTCGTGATAAATAGAGGAGAACTGTCCCCACTCACCACGGTACTAGGTTATTTCGATGACCGAAGTTCAACTCGTCCCGGAGCTCATCAGTTTGATGAAAATACCAGTGTCGGGAGCGGAATTCAATTCGATAGACCCACTAAAGCAATAGTGAATGTAAACGAGGCAAAACAGGATGCATCTGTCCGTCAAAATGGGGCGTATCCTTGCTTATTTCGTAGTTTAACCGGTTGATTGATACAGTCACGTTAGGTTCCAGTCAGCTTCAGGCAGAGTGGAAGGAGAAAAACGTGAAGAGCCGTCCATATATATATATATATATATAATATATATAGGTATTAGTGATGAGTGCCTTTTCTAACTCCTGAATTTTATCTGGTCCTTTAACAACACGGGGAGTATACGATGCAAACGCAATCCATCTACTTGGTTACTATCTTCTCATACCGGTTTCCGCTAGACATGAATAATTGGACTATTCAAGGTTATTTTTTCCCTGCAAAATAGAAATTAAAGTAGTTGATGCAAATACAGATATAAGTGACAGACTGAAGTATCGATGTTTCGCTCAGTATCTGAAAAGTTAGAAATGCACAAGTTTTTACAAATATAATGAATAAAGAAGGCTGCTGGAATTAAACTAATTACTGTTTAATGGATTAGGATTTTAAAAGACTCAATTTTGCAAGTTCACTCTAAGATGCGTTGGCTGGGGAAGCATTTGACAGAACTATTACGTAAATTATTGATTAGTGTCACGTGACAAAGGGCACTGGGCACTGTGCAGTATTTCGATGTAGGTGATCTACACTGAAATTCTGTGAATTCTTGGACTCTGTTCATCTCAATATCACCAAATTCGGGGGGTTTGATTATCTCACGTCAAATAAGACATCAACCGAACCCCCTGTGTAGTAGTCTAGTGACGCAACCCAAGATTGATCAAATTAAACTTTGAACTGTTGCTCCAAAAGAGTGGGCTAGACTACCTGCATCAATTTTCAGTTTCAGAGTATGTAATATCTGGAACTCGCTTCCATGCCAAGTTATTTGTGTTCCCAACATCAATGCATTCAAGTTTCGGTTCTATTAAGCATTGAAGCATCCATTTCAATTATTTATTGTACTTCCATTTGAACTAGCGTGTACAGATATTTTATGTTCATAAAGATCCAGCTTTATTAATTACCCAGAATAAAAATATTGAATTCGCTAACACCCACGTACACACTATTACAAAAGGTAATCAAATTGAAATCACAGTGGATATTTTATAAATATATTTTGTTTGAGTATCAGTCAATAGATTTCCTTTTTCCTGTGTGCTGGGTCAGGAATATCGCGAAACAAATGCTCAGACATGTTTATAAAGAAACTAATTTTCGTTCATCTTACAGCTCATCAGTGGTGAGTATCCACAGACATACCAGGGGTTTGAACCCAGACAGCAAATATAAAGGGCGTATGTGGTAACCAGGTCCTTCACGGAAAAACAAAAATGAACGCGGTAACCACGTTCCGATGAGAAATTCAGTTGCAGATAGCCAGTGAGCCAAACACTCAGTCAGTCAGTCAGTCAGTCAGTCAGTCAGTCAGTCAGTCAATTACATGAAACCGAGATTCTCTCGCTGATTCAGATGTTTTATGCATTTTTTTCACTACTGGCGCTTGGAGGAAAGTACAACCTGTTCCCAAAAGAGCAGTGATTGGAAATTCCGCGATTCAGAAACTCAGTGACTGGTAGTATTTACTAAAACATTCGAGCACTAACAAACATTCAGTCGTAAGGAATGATATTTGGATACTCGCGTTCAGTCGGATATCTCGCATTCTGATCGTGTATCTCGTGGCCCCATGGATGAGTATCTTTTGTGTATGCCCGTTTTCAGTGTCTGATGGGACAAATTATCTATTGATTTCCCCCCATTCCGTTTATTTTCAGTGAAACTAATCCCTATTTTCATAGCGAAGTTTGCATTTCGTATCACACGTAGTAATTATGTGTTCCGAAGTTCAACTTTGATCGCCAACTGGCGAACATCAGATTCCTCATTGATTGATCAATAGGAGAAAAGCAAACTCTGACAAAGAGATACTGATCTTGGCAATTCGGGAAGTACACAACGGGAAGCAGTGAATCAGAATTTAAAATAACGATAATAATTTTCCAATTTAAGAAGAAATTCACTTTATTGTGGCATCTTTCCCTCGCCAATGAAAACATTGCGTCTCCAGTTTCGAATAAACATGAGAACATTGACATAAGTCAATTAATTCTCATTGATCAAAGTAGTGTCACTTTTCAGAACTATCAGGTACGAAGAATGTTATCCGTTTTCTATCGCTCCACTGAACCGTTTTTGTATCTAACCCGAACGGGGTTTCTCCGCCCTGAGTAGTCAGAGTTAGGTTTATTGACCACGCACTGGAGAGATGAGTGAAAATAGTCACGGAATCGGTCTATGATTTGTTATTCAAACGTATATGTAACTTAAGCATTGCTGATAGTAATTGGGGTTTGATTCAATTTCATAAGGAGAATTCGTCGTTCATAGAGCAAATGAAGCGTGTACTAAAAAGGTAGGAAGCACCGTAGGGCTATTTCGACCCGGTTGGATTTCATCAACTTGGGATCGAACCCGGGACCTCGCGGCAGAACGCAAGCATGCTACCCACTCGATTACCGGGAGGCGGATTAGACCGTTTTTCATTTTCCATTTATATGATATAGCACAACCCATCTTACGAGCTTGTTGAGGGTATCGCGCCTCTTTCATTTCAGCACTAGCCTCCGGGGTTGTGACTCGGTCGGTAACTTTCACAATCTGACTCAACTAGCTCGAAACGGCTTCCTAACTTTTCGGTTTACGCCTCATTTTCTCCACATACGACGAATGCCCCCTATAAAATTTTCACGTCTTCTTCATCCTGGACATCTGGTTCTCCTTCGCCATCTTATGGAACTTGGGGCCGAATTACACAGTTATTGAATGGCTGACACTGCACACATGAATCACTCAGAGTTACCGGCTTCACGCACTACAAGTGAAACAACGAGATTTCCCCTTCACCGGGACAAATCAAACACAAATATACCACCCGATGACCATGTTCGCCCGTAAAACAAAGCCAAATAAATGTCTCGAGACACCTCATCAGTTTGTTGCTAACACAGAAAAGGCTCATGCAATAGTAATTATATTAGTATCTAGTTAAACATCTTGGCCAGCTGTAAAAGCACCCACTTTATGTGACACTTTCGACGGAACTTGAAATGTACCCGCGATCAAGTTGTTAGCAACAACTCGCAAACACTTTCCTTAGTTCCACCGGGTTTTCAGTCATCATATTGTTTGGTTCTACGATGATCTCATAGGTGTTTCATGAGATTCGAATGTGGTGTCCTGGCAGATCTTGATGCACAGCGAACGGCATGATACTATTTGTAGAACTGCAAACCTTGACCTCGGTGAGCCGGAGTGTTTTTGTCCTGGTCGGTCGCTGTTTCAACAGCAGCAGCAGCTTCGATTTATCTAGGTAGTTCAGAGCAGTCTTAGTTATGTCTGTGAATCAGACCAAATAGTTTTTCACACTGAACCAGGACCCCGTCGCAATACAATCTCGGTGCACTCCTTCCGTTTGTGCACCCCTACCCTGTTCCTTTGCCTTCCAAGACATGCATGTTTTCATCAATCATCGGTAACCAGAACACTGCTTTTTCGCTCCAAGTGATGTTACCCCTCCTTGTTCCATGTCATTGAGACTGATACATCACCCACTCGAGGAGCGTCTTTTGATAGTATTCTTCCATCCAAAGAATTATAACTGATCGCGGTGCATTCATCGTACGAAATTTCAATACGCGTTGAGGTGTACTTTATAAACTGGAAAGGGAAATTCCTGTTTATGGAGGATGAGGTTGAAAAGCAATTGCTCAGCAAGCACCGAAGTAGCTTTTATTGTGGTCTTCCGTTTCACACAAAAAACTGACCACCAACCAAGAGACATATATCGATTTCTCTTTTCTTTTCTATCCACTTGAAAATCTTTGTTCGACTCGATTTCTTTCAACATGCAAATATACAACTTCTCAGATTCCGGCATATCGATTATCTGCCCAACCGCTTCTTGATCTTACACATTCATTCTGAACCAAAGTGAGGCGGATACTGAATGCCTTATTCTCGAGGTATATAATTGTAGGTCAACTGACATTTGTGTTTACAGTTCACGAATATAAACTGAATATCGACTGAATAACGTTCACGAAAACGAGTCGTCCAAGTCTATATTGGTATACTATGAGAGCTCGGAGCACAGCTTGGGAGACCAAGTGGATTTGTGCGTGTTTTGTGCTCCAGTAAAGCCTCGTTTTCATTTTTAGTTCACTACCAGTGAGTGTATATTTATAAAACCATTTGTGAATTCCTTACTTTTATTATATGTACTATGTGCAGGACGTCAAGGGGCGGTACTCAACCACGAACTACCTGATATTTCCTCAGTTCTGACTAGATTTCCCATCCGAGGACTTCAATTCTAGTTGATTTTTTTGGATGTCATAAATGTCCTTACATAGTTTGTAATCGAATGCTGCAGTACTAGTCCAATACAATCTAAGGTTTGTTCTATGATGGTCACTTCTGCGTTGAAACGGCTAATGTGTATTCATTGGTGAGCCATTTCCAAATCAAGGATAATTCACCATTTCAATCACAACTGTCACTGCACGTGTAGTCATAAACAGAGGAAATTCAACTCTGCTAGTCATTGTTCGTGTTTTCACTGTGAGTTTTTTCTTGGATCTACCCCCACCCACCTCAGTCTTTTCATGGTCGCTGGGCTGCGGATTCAATAAACTTATCAACATCTACATCCTCTCAGTTTTATGTTCAACAAATGGTGCACTAGTTACATATGAATGTGTTGTAACAGCACCGATTGTCTCATCAATAAAGGGACTGCTAACTTTGGAACACCTGAAGCGTCTCAGAGAGTTGCAAGCCGAAAGAGAATCGACATTCTCAAGGCCAGATAATGGTGCAGGTTTTGTAATCGTGAAAAGGTCTGATTACATAGATAAGATGAAGGCGATATTAAATGACCCGTCCAAGTTTACAAAGACTCTGAATGAAAGGGATAAGACGATTCAGATAGAAAAAAATTGATTTCCACGAAATTACGGTGTCTGAAGCAAGAAGAAACAATCGACGCACAAACGTTAGAGAGAATACGACCAACAATTACTAGATTGTATAGACTTCCAGAAGTACACAAAGAAGGTATCCCTATGAGACCCGTTTTAGATATGTGCAACTCCCCGTATCACGCCGTTGCGAAATGGTTAGCAAGCGTACTGGAACCAGTGAGACTCACAATTTGCAAGCACAATCTATGAGAAACTTTTCATCTTATGAAGGACCTCAAACTGGAAGGCAAACAGATGATATTATTTGACGCTACTTCTTTATTCACAAATGTGCCGATTAGTGAAACTATCAATCACATGTGGATTTATTCAAAGGAACAGTATCGAAGTGGGTATTGTATTGGATGAATTGAAACAATTGTTATTCGTGTGCACGCACAACGTCCAGTTTCAATTCAATGGTGCTTTATATCGCCAAAAGGATGGGATTGCAATGGGGTTAACTTTGAGACCATTATTTGCTGACACCATTATGGCCAAACTAGAGAATGATCAGCTGGAGCCCTATATCAGACAGTACACCCTATATAAATGATATTTTGGTGATGTGTTATATATAATGGACACAAATGTGGACAATAATCTACAAATGCCACTTCAAGTTGCTCTGGCATCGGAAACGGTTCACCTTAAGGATTGTCGTTTCACCTTTCGCGCTCATTACCAGATCCTGAGAGTGACTCTGTGAAATCTATATGATATAATTGTTTGGTTGTGTTTACCTGTGCACTTTGTTTTGAGGGCGGTGTTATTTTCCTCGTAGATCAGCTGATGGAGCGTGCGCTGTACAAAAGCGTAGGCGGCATCCATGCATTGGTTCCGATCCTACCGAGGCTACTGAACTTTTCACAATTTCGACGTAGGACTTCAGTCTTACAAACAACCATTGGAGCAAAGTTTATTCTTTTAGTTGTCTCAAATAAATGTTTACCTGATTATCTGATTGTTTCATAGAACGTGAAAAAGGTACCACTTTGAGAAAAACTTCTTTGTTTGACCAATACATCTGGATTACGCACTCGTGGTATCCCTTGTCTGCTTGCATGTCATTTACCCATTTACCCAGCTATTCTGCTCGTGTTTTATCGCATACAGATGATACAACAATGTGTCAAGTTGTTTCCATTCTCTCATAATTTCATGTGTAATCTAAAAGTAGGTGGCAAATTGACATAGTTACATACTAATATGAGCTTATCTTAAACTCCAACAACTTTGGGAACTGTGCTTTGGTCTTTTATATCATTCACACAGTTCCAACCGCACTACGCCCTCCTCCCGCGAAACAATTAGTTCAAAGGTTTTATGGTTACTTTTGACGTATACAGAAAAAACAGACGAATGTTAGCATCAACTGAACAGTTCGAAAGGACTGTATAAACCCGAGGATCGAACCCAACCAGGACTTCTGAGATAGAACACATGGATACTGCTCCCTTGATCATTGAGAACCTCATCACAGGGATCGATGAATTTATACTGTTGACCTAACAAGGTCGAAACAGCTGTTCGGTGCTTCCCAGCTTTTCAGTCCACAACTCCTTTGTTCTGCAAGCGACAAATTGACCATATTTCTCGATTTCCGAAGTCGAAAGATGTAAGCTATCAGTCATGCTTCCTCAAATTTGATTTGATCGGGCTACTTACTACGTAGCAAACAAGTGTTGATGAAACTCGTGCAACAGCAATTTCATTTTGGAAATACATTTCAGTTACCAATATCATACTTGTGCATTGATGGTTATGGGTCAAGTGTATTTATTCCTGATTTTATCTCCCACTTCTATGTTTTTAGTTCTTTTCTATCATCGTTTGAATTCGAGCGACCTTGAGTGTTGCGATAAAATTTGTAGTAGTTTAGAAGTTACGGCTCAGATTTCAAAGATATTCTAAGCAAAGTAGCATAGCGATTCATCCTGACAGACAAGTTAGGACGGAATTAAATACTAAGTGCTTTGTTATTGGTTTCCTGAACACACCGATCTAGATATAGCAAAATGTTTTGCACCGATAAGGGAGGTTTTCGGTAACTGCTACTCTTCAAATACATTTGCGGAAGTCATATTTTTCACAGATCAAGGTTGGCATATCTTCTCCCTTGAGGTTTGTAGTAGAAAACCGTTAGACCTAATCAAATATTATTTTTTCACATTTATGCAGTCTCTGGTGGGGTCAAGTTTCATGTCAAATTCATTCAATTACCACGCAGCAGCTGTGATTTTGATTTAATCGAAAACTTTCCCTGTATCAGAAATATGGATAAGTCAGCTGCCTTTACATTGGTAGTCAATGGTTATGGTTGGAGTGTATTAGAGGAAACTGGCAAATTCTGTCTGGTAGGCAATTTGGTGGACTCCATGCTAAAGCGACTACCTCTCGTGCTCAAAAATGAAGAAGAACAAATAAAACTTGGACGAGATGAACCTACAATACCTGTATGAAGTCTGTGAGTAATTTTAATAAATAAATTCTATTTGTGTTTTCTACAATGACTTAGTTATTTTACAACTGATGCACCAGCAACGATCGTCAAAATCACGAAATTGTACATTTTAATGACCTGTGGCTAATAGAAGCAAAGACATGTTGCGTCTGATGTGGGGCAATCCCGCGAATGAGGCTGGAGAAAGGAAGCCTTGAGAGTGATACGTAATACGTGATGCGTGATGAAAATCAAGAAATTGCACGCACTTGGTCAATACAAGTATATCATCCAGTGCAAAGTTCATCCATAGAGATCTTGAAAACCGTTCATATCTTTGTCGGGTGATGTACCTTCATGCTGTTCTCATTATTCTGCACATTCCATATTCCGTTAGATTCTATCGCGTACTTATCTTTGCGTGCACTGTGCTGTCCCGTATATGGCATGTATTCTAACAAACAGTGAGTACATGGCCAATGTTTTCTGTTCGAGTTTTGGTGTATAGTCTGTGAATGTACTTCTCCTGTTTTATCGCCAAGTGTTTTCTTTTTCGGTGTGACGATCAGCGTGTATTTTCGACTGAAATGGCAGCACCGAATAGGTGAAAAAAGCACACCACTAATCATGCAAGAGTCGACGAGGACGTTTGATGTGTGTGCACAAAACTACTCGGTCATTGACCTGGATTAAAGACAGTGCGTTTGTGTGTGTGTGTGTGTGTGTGTGTGGAGGGGGAAGGGGTCACCGGTGCGTCAGTTCTTAGAACTGGAGCTTATCACTTTGTCCTATTGTGCCGCCACACAACACCGACCCAAACGAACGTGGTTTGTATTCACTCAAGCACGCACGCACGCACACATGTGTAAACGCACCGCGCGGGATTAGTCTCGTCCGTCAGATGCCATTTGTCTGATGGCTGCATTCTAAGGAAGTGGCGTTCACCTTTTCAGTAGTTTCCTCTTACCTCACGAACAAAGAACACCCAGAACGATGATATGCATAAAATATGACATCAATGTGTAAACATTTGGTTNNNNCATTTGGTTTTAGGTATCCATAGCCGCTCATAAATGGCACAAGTATGTACAACTTATTTGTCTATCTCGCCACTTAACTATTATTTCAGTATCTTTTCCAGGCAAGTTGTAGACATTATTTTCGTTCGAGTAAAGCCTAGTAGTACGAAACTCTGTCGGGTTATTTACACGTCGCGCGTTTCGCAGATCCGCGTTCCAACATTGATTGGAACAGAACCGACCACCTTTTCTCAACGTCCCCCGTCGCCTCTCCGACTACTGAACCAATAGGACCCTGAGTTTTCAACAAGGATTTTTATTCCGTTGAATTGGACCAGCACTCCGCGACAAAAGATGCTTACCCACCACACAGTATGATTACTTCTGGATCGGGTAAAGTAACAGCTTCTTGCATTTATGTGTAAATAAAAAGNAAAAGTGTCTACTATCCAAATCTTAGAAAAAAAGTTGACGGGAAAACTCAAATGAGTGAAATCAAAGGAACGCGGATTGGTGATGGCGCTCAGAAACATCAGCACACTTCTTCTAGAAAATGCCGGCGACCTTCCGGAACGCCTCCTTGTCGGTGGGCACTGTCGAAACCGCCCTCCAGTAGCCAACTTTGAGTTTACAAAGCGGCTAACACAAAAAACCAACTCACTTGTCAACAGGCTACATTGGCGGAAAGTGAAACTGTGTGGATTTTAACTACTATTTATCACCGGGATATTTCTTCAGTTGTACAATAACACATTTGGTGAGGTTGAGCTTCTCTGGATTGTGCTGATTATGCTATTCCCTTTGTCCATGTGTTTTTTATATCCAAATTCGTAATAATCGCCCTATATATATACGTTTGACATCGAGTCCCAGTTCGGATCGAAAGGTTACAATAGACATTTTACAACTNTATATATATATATATATATATATATATATATATATATATATATATATATGGTATTCGGTGGCAAAATTGGCGTATGCGTAAATCTTCAGAATAGGTTCTAAATTTGGTAAAACCAACTACTTAGTGCTTCCCAGCTCTTCAGTTTGTCCCCCTTTTGTTCCATTCACGACGAAATTCACTGTAAAGTCGTCAATTATATGACTGACGTTGAATCAGTTAGGCACCCGCCATTAACGTTGAATGTAATTTGCTCAAACAACTATGAACGGTAAACATAAAATGGAGAACGAACTGGTTTCCAGTGATCCATAATCATGCATATATAAATATATATGTTATCGGTCGAATAACAATTTGCACAAAGGGAAAATTGCCTCACGAGGAACTGAAATTCAAAAGACGAGTTACCAGGGGTTAGTGACCTGCTTTGACTGGGTGTGCGATTTATGATGCTCATATTGTTGTTTGTTCATTCATCTCGGATTGCAGAGATTATTCTCGATTTAGGATCTCCGGGGTATTGACCAGATGAGCCTAAATGTCTGCATAAACATTTGGAGAGAGAGAGAGAGGGAACCCAGAGGACGACTTCCGATCACTACCGAAGTGGTTAGCATACGACAGTGAACTGAGGGCTTTAGAGCTTCGGTAAGGTTCAGTGAGACATTCTTCCATTTAAGTTTGGAACCACTTGACTGCTCGGTGACTTACGTGTTGAATGAGCTGTGTGAGGCTGTTCAGGCAACTAGGAAAAAGTGTAAAATTTCGCGTTCGTTTTTTCGAGCCAGAACCAGCAATCCACTAGCTGCCGGTCAGTCGGCAAACGACCATAGATTGCTGAACGGTTGAGGAGACGGAGAGACTACACTTTAAATGCAAATACATAAGTGGTTAGTTTAGTTATGGACAGTAGTGGTCAAGCGGTGATGATTACCATCATAACATTCGTAGATTGTGGCTTTGAACCCCAGCATCGCCACTCGGCTTTCTACATTTCTGTTTATCACACAGCACAATTGCACAATTAGCGAAGTGGGGTCTATGCATGGCTCTGAATCCCGTTGAGGCTTTTCATAATGTGAACAAAATAATAGAATTAAGTATCGGAATCTGAAATAAAGACGGGGAAGAGTGATATTAGGCAGCATTTCGAGAGAGACATGGGAAGCGGTGTGATGAAAAAAAGTTGAGGCAATTCGCTGCTGGTTTCTGTATAGTCTTACCGCGTGAATCATTTCGCATGTTTCTCTATAAAAAAACCATTAAAACAAATAATAATAAATTTAGGTGACAAACAAATCCATCACCCGGGACTGGGGAGAGGGAGAAATTTTATCAGATAAAACACGTGGATGCCTGAGAATTATATGGCGTTGAAAAATACAAGCATACTAGACATTCCTGCATTAATAATGCCGATGTTTCACGTCCACATGGTATAAGGAAATAAAA
>UZAN01042763.1:10903-41434 GCA_900618425.1 Echinostoma caproni | reverse complement strand
AGATTAATTCCAGGGGAAAAGAGCAGGAAGAACGATGAGAGCTAATTGGGAACACATCTTTATACAAAGAATGTGAGGAGTTATCAAATGATCTATGGAGAAGCTTCAAATAATTTTCTTCACGCATTGGAAGACATTTGTTTGCCTTTTAGTTACATGAATAGACTTTAATTTCATTACGGTTGGCAATTGAAGACTGTGTACAAGCTACTTGTGGGTAAAAAGACTATTTTTTACCTAAAACTGACTATTTTTCGAGTGTCTGCAATTCGGAACATCTCGAATCAATACCAGTCTCGCGGAGAATAATCAATCATATCGCGTCATACGGAGACATTCACTCCGTCCGTCCGATCCGTGATCGATTGAAATTCGCTCACTCCGTGACTTATGATTGATCGAACTTTGCTAACTGTACTTGATTGGCATAATCTTTTTATTGTATTAATCGATGCTATTTTGAGACACATATAAGCATCAGATTAAAACTTGTAAATTGACTTGCTTTTCCTGTGTGTCGAGTACACGTTCGCTGTGCACTAACTGTGTTCTTGCTTACGTAGCTGGGAGAAGGCTACTAGTGCTCTTGGCGTCCAATCTGTGCTGTGATCGTACTCGTGAGGCTAGACGAATAGTGTGGCCGTTGAGGTACGTGTGTTCCTCGTGTGTCATCGTTTGATATCTTGTTGTGTGTATACTGTGATCAAACGAGATTCGGACACAACACTACTTCCACCAATCCATAAATTGCATCAACTCGGTCCAGTTTGAATCATAACTATATTTTGTCAAACCTTTACTGACTATTCACAAAATTATTAGTAAGCACTATATAGACAAGTTCGCAACATATTACGGTCAATCGGGAGCTCGTCTTCGGCCGAATCGTTTAGCTGCTCGAACAGTCCAGTTGATATCGTTTCACAAAATGTTGCAAATTCAAAAACAATAAAAATCGAGTTAAAATTAATAAAAGGGGAAAATAACTTGAAAACAGGGTATTGTAAATATGTGGACGGAAGAGGAATTGCAAAGTCTGAAAAATTCCCATCACAGCATTTAGAACAAACACAGGCGAAACAATTGTTTTTCAGCGGAAACATCCTTTCCCTTTGATCCATTTGAATAAAACAAGTAACACAATGTGAGCAGAATTGATATTGGCTATCAATTTCACGTGCTCTCAGTCAGCTGTCTACGCACATTAAATAGGTCAAATTTTATCATAAGAATGCCATATATGGACATTTACAATTACATGGGGTCAAGCGGAAGGGTGGTTGAATCATTACCGAAGTCATTTGGGTATGCGTGAAAGAGGAGGAGGGGTGGGGAATGTTAGCATAGAAACAGTTACGTAATGGAAACCGATTAGCAATGGTGGAAAGAGAGTTAGACATGGTTACGTAATACGAAAAAGATACAACCAGAAATGAATTCGAATAGAAGCAGAAAGTTAACCGAGTAAAAAAATGTTCAATCAAGTAGGTCAAAGAGAGTTACGTAATAAGAAAATGAGAAGAGCGAAGTCTTAACGACGACGTAAGAGATGATGACGTTGAGATGATGGAAAGGAAAGGGGACGGTATTACCATGGTAATGACAACTACATAACAAAGGCCTTTTGCACGCATGGGTCAGGCTTTAAACGGCTAATGACAACCGCTTCAGCAAACCTAAGCATCCTTGGGCTTCGAACTTTGAGCACAACGCGGAAAGCTTTGCGTTAGTCGATACAGTGTCCGGTATCCAGCAAATTTCGTGCCACTGAGCTTGCTTGACCTATTTAATGTGCATAGACAGCTTACTGAGAGCACGCGAAATTGGTGGTCAATATCAATTCTGCTCATATTGTGTTACATGTTTTATTCAAATTGTTTTTCAGTAATTCCTTCTCAGGTCGTTTACAGATTACATAGATAACATTAGAAAACAGATCACACAGTTAGACACATCACCAATCATGAGTTTGTCATAGTCAACTGGCATTTGTCATTTGATTGGTTTAACTAAGTTACGGCATCAGGGTGACCGGACAACGGACACACTCGGGACCGATCGATCACGGGCCACGAAAGTTGGAGTAACTGAACCAAACACTTTTGGGCGCAGAGGTCAGGGGTCAACTTTCTTATTCCGACCGCTTCGGCTATCACTAGGGTGCGCAGTTGAGCACCCGTGAACTTGGTGTGGGGGACACAATAAACAACTCTGAAGGCGACGTCCAGATGTACTTGATGTCCAGTGTCGACTAAATGGGCTAGGATGGAGCTGTTTATTGATCCGGTCTGTCCTAGTCTTAACCAGCGTGGGTGATGCTCTTTGATCCGGGTAGATAGCTGTCGTGCCGTTCGACCAACATAAGATGCGCCACATACGCATCTGAAAGAGTATACAACCATTGATGAGGTCAGCATCGACAGTTTATCCTTGTTTTGAATTTGGATCATTGTAGCGCCACGTAACTTAGCAACGTTGAAGGCGTTGCGAATCTCACAGTTCGGTCGTAGAAGTAGGATTTCAATCACGGTATCGGCTTTAAATGGCAAACTGATGAACAAATCTTTCTTTTTCACAGTTTGCATGGGAGTTTTCGGCATTTGTTCAATCAGATTTCTTTCGATAAAACGATCCGGGTATCCATTCTCACGCAAGGTGTTTCTAATGAGCTCATCATCTAACACCTCCTTAGAGTAAATTGCTCTCGCCCTGGTGGCCAAGTATCTAAGTTTCGCTTCTGTTGGATGCTAATGAAACTATTGAAATTGGTGTACTAGCCAGTCCATGTCAGTTTTCGGCACACCTTTCGTACGATCCGACCATCTCCCATTCGGCCAAGAGATACATTCAAAAAGAATATTTGATTGTTCGTTTCAAGTTCGATTGTGAAATGTGCTGCTTTGTGCGCCTTATTAAATTCCAATAACACGGATGTTAAGTCACAGCTAGTATCATTCACACAAAATATGTCGTCCACATATCGATAGTAATGTTCAAAACTATCGATTACTAACTTCAGTTTAGTTCTTTCCAGTTTTGCGAGGAAGACATCAACAAGGAATGAACCTAGTGGTGATCCCATGGCCACACCATCTCGTTGTCAGTACAAGGTTTGGTTGAATAGGAACTGAACATTTAGTGTACAACGGAGCAAGAGTTTGCATGTGTGTTCTAAATTGTAAAGTCCTTTATATCCAGAAATTTCCCGAAAGTGCAATCACTTGACCCTTCTCATGTGTTATATATGTATACGTAGCGAAGGTATGCTTGTGTGAGCATGAACTGTCCAAAACACAGAAAGAAAAATAAGCACAAATGAGTAAAGGAGGATAAAATCCGATGTCATGATAAACTCCCGCTTGCGTTGAGCGACGCAGACGAGGTCTTAAATGCTAGAAAGTACCTTGCAGTAGTTTCTACCTGGTTGGGTCTCGTCTATTGTGCGAACCCACCGATTTAATTGAGGACTGAATCCGTTACTTTACAGGTAGAACGTAATTTTACCACTGTCTAATTGATCAGACAGTTTAATTTTTCATGTACTTTAATGGTACAACCCATTTGCAAGCTGGCTCCAAGCATTCATCCCAGTTCATTTCATTCTGAAATTTCAAAATAATATACCCTGCCTGTGAGGTCCCAGTTTCCATCCCCAGTGGGACCGCTGGATTCCCATCGCTGATGAGACCCAACAAAGTCCAAACCGCTATACAGCTTTTCAGAATAAGTAATGCACAGCAAACATAAAGGCAAATAACATTGGCGCTTCATGGGATCTCAGTCGAATTATCGGAATAGACGTACTGAAACAGCCAAACCGCGATTAGCAATGACTAGATTAGCTGTGGTGGAAAATCGACTGGATAATAACTGTGATAGCTAAATACGAATACCGACTGGTTCCTTGTGCCGTGTCAACGTTTTTATTGACTTTCCATTCATTCTTGCGCGTATATTTCAAGTAGTCTTTCCTATCTCAGTGGTATTCTTTTTACTTAAACCGGCGGTTATTTGTTTACGACGCAGTGCATTCTTAAGGTCGTGTAGTTCGAATGCACTAAAAGTTGACGGTTTGTATAAAGAAAGAACTCATCAACCAATCAGTAATTTTTTTGTGCGGTCCTTAATTCATATACTGAAAACCACAGCACAGGAAACATCAGCGAATGGTACAGTGTACTGTATCATGAAGCTCTGATGGCCTGCAACGGATCAACACCTTGAAAGGGTACTGCTATACTAAAATACCATTTCTCATACCATCGCGTTATCGGAAATGGGGAGGTGATCAGCACTGCGTGGTCTTTGCCCAATTCACAGGAACATTTTTAATTAACGAATGCTATTCATAATTCATGATTCCACTGACCGATTTGCGTAACAAAAAATACAAGTCAGTTTCCCTACAGGAATCGATTATTCCAGTATATGGGTCAATCAATTTTATCTATCATATGAATATTACCACGAAATATTTAAAATTCGTTGCGCCAATTGAAATTGTGATTTTTTTCTGTCCAGTCGTTGGGAGAAGTCAGCTAAGCAGCATATGGAAATATATGCATATGGAAATACACGTTTAAACAATCAAAGTCTTGCTAGGTCGTGAGTAGTCGGAGAGCGGAGACATTGTATTTCGATCGACTACTCCCTTGCCATCTCCTTTCCCTTTAGAAATCTCACTGGCTGAATTAGTAACCGGGATGTTCTTATGTGCAATTAAGTAGACAAATTGACATAAACGGTAAAAAAGTTTCCCATGCGCCATTGATAAAACTCATGAACCACTAAATATGGGAAACAGTGCGGTACTGTTATCGTTACATACATCGTGAATGGTTGAAACCTGTAACCAACTTGAAATCACCTCAGTGCACCGATTAAATACTACGCAGGACAAACACTCAGTAGATTGAATGGATGTTTTTTCTCTAACTGCCTATGTGAAAAAGAAAAATCGGAATTAGTTCGCTTAATCACAAAGCATATTCTTATTGATGTTCTGTTCTGATCTGGGTAATTGTATAAAATTAACGGACTCAATTTTACTTATGAATTACTCTTAAAGCGCTGGCATTCAGTGCTGCACTTCCGGTCAGCAAGATCAAACTGCAAGACCTGGTGTCGTTAGTTCGATTTTCCGAATCTAAGCGGCTTAGACAGGACACAATTTCGGTGACGAAATGTCCGGTTGGAATTTCGCCCATGGGTGGGCAATTCTGAAGTAGTACACACGTGTGCGTAGGCGTTTTCTGTCCTGAAAGACCTCAACTTTGGCGTCCGCACTTTCCGCATGACACACAAACAGAAATGACATATCCGACAAGACTTCGCCAGTTCAGATATCAGTCGTCCCATCTCAGAGAAAATTATACAATTTCCAGGAATATATTAGTTGGACAATCTGGGTATGGTACAATTTTCCTGCGATTCATCTAACAAGGCTGGCAGAAATAAATCAGCACATGTTACCTTCACCGACAATCAATAGATTTTCACAATATTTATGATACTCATCCACAAATTTACCCAGCTCTGTTTAATAATATGCCATAGTTCAAGATTGGAAAAATCAGTCTTGTATCGTTCTCCTTCATTCTGGATATTAAAGATAAGTCTCTTGTTTTCTAGTTTACCTGATACTTTCATTTCAGCGTTCACCTCACGTTTATCGAATTGGTTACGTATTTTGTACTTTTTCCTGGAATTACTTAGTGATGTCGATTGACAATCAAATTACTTTTCTCTCGCCCGCGCGCACGCACACACGATCGCGCGCACTTGTGTACACGAATTTTTCTCGCGCACAGGCGGTATGTGATACGCGCAGAATCAAGTGTGCATCTCCACTTTTTCGTTTGACTGAAGTGTGCGGACAAGCACACTGTGACAGTTATGACACGGTCGTCATTATCGTCGCCGTCGTCGTCGTCGTCGTCGTCGTCGTCGCCGTCGTCTTAGTGTGCTCGACTGTTCAGTCGGATGCATTCATCTGTGTCTCGCATTCGTACTTTCGTTCTCTTTGTTGTCATCATCATCATCATCATCCGTAGGCGCGGTTGCCGAAAAGCGGGAACCTGACAAGAAGCCGTCCAGTCACGCTTGAATAAACAACGCTCATGCACGCAAGCACGCGCAGTTCTGCCACGATGTGTGTGTCGATGTGTGTGTCCGTGAGTACGCTTATGTACTCACCCAAAATATTCGAGCATCATCATGTCAGAGTTTACTGACTGAGATGATACAGTTCGATTATTTCATGAGGAAGGAACGTAAGTATTCGTTCCGTTATGCCCATTAGTGAACAAGTCGGGTGAACTCAGATAGACGGTGCTTGTGTGGTTGAAAGCTAGGTTTGTTACTTAAAGAATCACACCCGGACAGTCGCTGCTAACTTTCACAAGGTGATCGTTAATATGCAAAACCGAACTGATTATTAATATAATTATAAATTTATATAAAGCGCCTTTCATTTGATGTAATAATTCCACAATTACTTACAAACTTTAGTCTGTCCATGGTGCACCACACCTCTGGAGTTTCGATAGCAGCTGATGTATATTTTTAACAATAAACGGAAAATGATGTACTACACTACAAGATGTTCAGAAGAACCTGGCTTCTTCCATAAATTTTCAAATATGCATTTGTTTGACATATTTGAAGTCGCAAATCTGAGCCCCTTATAGCTCGAATCAGAAACAATACATAATCATGATACTCCGTAAGACTTTTGGGAAAGGCTTTAAGTATCCTCTGTGTCCATGTGCAACATTTGTTAACAGTAATCTTCCGCCACTTCAAAGCACATTGAGTTGCAACCCACAAACCACAGTAAGCATCAGAAAATTTGTGCATTAGGAGAACTATTTCATTACTGATCACCTCTTGAGCTTTGTTGGTCTATAAAAGTGTCCACTATTGGTTCCGGCTATTGCCGAAAAGCTTGTTATTAGCCGGTAGTTGAATTTCCATGACCACTCAGAGGCAACAAATGCAGCGCCACATCTATTCTCCGATCCGAGTCTATTTCCATTGGTCACTTGTCATGTGTCCGTCCAAAATGCCAGTTCTTTGTCAAACACAAGCATAGGCCATCAATTGTCAAATCAGTGAAATAATACAGACAAAGTTAGGTTCATTCTGACTCATAAACGGGGAGAACCAGCCTCTGACGTGCCAAATTGTCGGCCTCCTAGAGAATGCATTGCCTCAACTGACCGCCAAATGTGTCTGTTTGTTCCCCCGGTCATTCCAGAGAAGGGGTTGAATGATAACAGACTTACCCACCCCACCCCAGTCCCACTTTAGCAGAAGTGGTATGAGAAATACGGTAACCAGTGACATTGATTGGCAGTGACTCCAACCCCGAATGAACAGCTCCCGAACAGGACGTTCAGGAAGTGTTATTATTCCCGTGTCTGTTCCCACAAAGGCTTGACAGATTGTCTGAGCTTACTGGCTCCGGGGTCGCTGACAAATTAGAAGGGGCATGCACACGTATGGGAACGATGCAGAACCGGAGATGACCGAAGCGCAAGGTAAATTTTCAATCGGTAGAAGACATATCGTAGTTATGGGAATGGGGAAACAAATTTGCAAATTTGCCATGCTTAAATGGTGACCAGCGGTCAAACACTCATCATAAATAGTTCTGCCGAAAAACTGGAAAGCAGAACATAGGCAGATGCTTTTGTCCGGACAGGCGGTATTGACTGGTAGATATCAAACACGTCAGTTCTGTGCATTAAAAATTTCAAAAATATTCTTCTATTTTCCGGCCTATACTTTTGAGAATGGTACCATGGATTTTCAGGCAGGGTACTGCATGCTGATCAAAAATTGCTAGGGAACAATTAGGGAATAGACGAGGATAATGGAATTCGAAAATGTACTCTGCAGGTCAGAGTGTTGATAACCGATGCCAGCTAGAGATTGGTATCTCACTTTCACATACACACAAGTATGTTCAATTTTGTGGTTTATCCTCACAACTCCTCTACTCTCCTACTAACAGAATCAGGATGTTCAAAGCGAGTAGAAAAGGCCGAACGCTTGAAATGCATCAGCTCAGTAGAACAATGTCACTAAGGTGAGCAAAATTGAGTTTGTTCGCACATTTCAGACCTCTTCAATCAACTGTAAGCGTAACTTGTACTTCTTGTATTCTATATTCGGCCATCCTTTAAATTTCTCTAAACTAACGACTCCATTATACAGTCGATTTTCATAAAGAGGAAGAATATCTACCAGAGGGTTGTCATTTCGTACCGAGAAAATGAAAAGTTTATGCGGCGGCTGCGGCGGCGGCCACCTTGGCCGGATTCAGGCACAGGCGTAACCCGTAAGCTCCCTCTCACCCTGCATGTTGCAGTTTTTCGTTTTTATCCATTTATCAGATACATATTTAATTCACCGTAGTTACAAGTTATCGCTCAACTGAAATCTCAATGTATTTTATACCTATATACAACTTAAATTATAATGATTTTCAGTCCCCCCGATTACTTTCTTGTACTCCTTAGACATCTTTGTTGCAAACTACTGGGAGAAGTCAGGAGTGTTTTTTGCACAATAAAACATTTTTCTGCTTTCCGTTTAAAAAAACTACAAATTATTTAAAAATGAAGTGTTACTCCACCCACAATTCGAGTACAAGACTCTATAATCGGTTTCATTTCGATATGTTATTAAAACTGACGGGGCTAGTAGCAAAGAGGTCAAAGAGGTCTGCTGGACTAAACAGCAAATGGACTTGATAGTGGGTAGAGCGCCCTGTTGCAAGTGAAAATAATTACAATAGTCGAACAAAGTGAATGGGGGTTCGTATAGACTGACCGTGGAACACTAGCTCCTGGCCGTGTTTTCTCACTCATTTGGTGGTTGGGACGAATGCGGGCCAGTATGTGAGGGAGTTAACCGGTAGTGTAGGGCGGATTACTGTAAGCGCAATTAACATAGTAGGAGCGTTTTAATGCATTTATCTGCACAAAATGCAGATGACGTGTTCATCTACCGGTTAGCAATGACTGACTACTGATTTTTAGGAAACTTTGATTGATTGCTTTTTTCTTTAATATTTTCGCACATTCTGTGTTTTTCTTATGGCCACACAGAAACGTGCACACTTCCTCTTATTTTTTTCATACCCATAAACTGTTTCGGATAGGTTTACTTCGACGGATTTCTGTGTGTGTGGACTTTGCGCATACAAAGAGGCCTCGTCAGTGACCCACCCAATCCTCACGCCCTATTAGAGAAACAAACTTGAGATTGTTCGCTTCCGATCTGCTCCACGCATTCTACAGACGTGTGTTACAACAGATGGTAAAAGTGTGTGGGGGGGTATGATTGTAAAACAAAATATCGAGTTTTATTGATCTTTTCTGGGTGACTGTAAATATTCACTAATCTATAGTAAATATAAGTGAATAAAACGGAAATCAAAGTTGCATACAAACCGATTTTTATATACCAATACAACATTTTAGATAGTGAATGTTTGGAGTAGCCCATTCGGTTTTTAACAGGTACCAGGTGCTGTTGTTGATGTTCCTTGTGGATTTCACTCCTTGGGAGATCGTTAATTCCCCACTAGCTGTCCCACAGCTGTCCGGTGCTCTTTGTCGGTTATCACGAACATTTCCACCACATTGAAATGCAACGTATTTACTTGAAAGCCCTTTTAAAATATATACATGAACATAAAACAGACATGTCAGATACTCGGCCAATCATCACAAACGGTTCAGGTTTACCATCAGCTGCGGCATTGGATCAGCGGTTGACCCCACAGCCGTGTACAGTTTACACGGTGTATGACCAGTTGACTTCAATGGAAAATAGGTATCGGCTGATGTTGGGCCCTAGGATTGAATGTCCTCATAGTACTCAGGGTTTTCGTGTGTCGAAACGTGCCAAACCGGAATTTGCAGCACCGATGACCTCCTATGAGAGCCAGATTCCACTCTGATGCTTCTTGATGAGTGTTCGCCGTACTGAATGAACAAGGTGCTGATAGTACACCAAATTGGCAGAATAGCTAGTCAAAATCTAGTTTGTGGTGTGGTAAATCTGGTTATTTTTATTATGCTATTCATTTGCAATAAAAGTATATCTATAAATTTGAACTAGAGCATTTAGGTTTCTCTCGTTAATAACATCGTAAAAATATACCTTATTGGAATACGCAAATGATCGACCGTGAGATTGTAAAATGTGCCAGTAAAATAGGAATTACAAAAGAACTTGTTTTTTCTCGTCAAGTGTTGTCTAAATGCATCGAAAAGAAAAAAATTTACGCATTTTGGATTGATCATTTTTGCTGTGCCGTTCACGAGAATTCAAAGGCACGAGAGTTTGTGTTCTGCTTCCTTTACTGATTTCACTCGTTCGGATTTCGTCGATTTTCTGTCGGTCAATGAATTTTGGGGTGTGATGGAACTTTGGTTGTAGTGGCAAACAAGGGGCACTGGGTAGCTGTCTCTCCGTTGCATGAGATCATCTACAATGAGAACTATTTTCTTGAAACCTGCCGCGACAACAATCTACTAATATAGGGCTGCGGTCAAGTTGCTCTTCACCAACCATACAGCTCAAAGTGAAGGGTTTTGACTCCGAATCCAGAAGTTCACTGTTTAGTCTCGGACCCGTAGTCCGCTAGCAAAAGTAGAACAACAGTACCAGCAGGGTAGGATAGATTTCTTATGATCGTTCACAGTCAAGCGTATGTTCAACAAGGGAGCAATAGAACTAACAGCCAATCAGGCTCGGGCCCATGTCTGCCGGCAGTATCGGCATAGGCAAGTGTGTGAGGTTGATGGATCGGAGTAGATATCAATCGATAACGTCTGTGGAACGAGCAAATTATCGATACGNGATACGCAGACTGGCAGAACGTACGCACTTAAGCCACAGGCACTTATGCAACAGACAAAACAACTGTTCATTGCCGTTTTTTCATCAGTACACACAAAGTGTCTTCGAATGTGAAATGAATAGCAATTTACGCATATATAACTAACAAACGGGGAAGAGGACAAAATTTATCCAGATTTGGAATCACGCCGTCATTGCTGGTGGCCATTAGAAGCTTTGTACTGAAGGGATGATAGCGTAATTTAAAATTCTGGCAAGCAAACATTGGTTCAGCAAACAATGGCTGACTACAGTGCATGAATACTTTTCATAAGTATGCACATGAATAGTTTGTCAGATGGCATATAAAAATCTGTCTCCAACAACGAACGCGTTCAACGTGTGTGCACAAAGGGGCACGTTTTAAAACCGAAAGGACCTCGTCAAAATTGTATACAGGAAAATTAACTTGTTTTACAATTTTTCAGAATTTTTGTAATCCACTTCGAAACTGATTATCATGCCACTCATGGTAATCTCATCGGTCTCAAGTTTACCACAATCAGTCATTCCTCTTTCATGGTAGACAGCATCATTTTCACGTAGTTCAATTTTTTGTCGAAGCCGGTCTGCCGACGTAGGTTCCAAGATATAGGTGACTGGGTTTGCTCACTACTCAGCAGCATCTCTATCTCTTCTATGGTCTATAAAGTGTGCATTAAAAATTAGAAACTCTGAAACCCTGAAAACTGTCCATCAATGTTACCACACACACACACACGTGTAAATTGAATACCCTTTTTTAGAGCGTTACCGCACGCTATCTGAGTTCCCATAGCTGTATCATTGAATTTTCCACGTGAGTTTCCGTTGAATTCATAGCTTTGGGGAGTGCAGTAATCGACGATGCTGAAATTTAGTTTCGACTTTGTACAAAGCACCAAGAAACGTCGGGGATACGGAGGGATAAATATAGATCAACAGCAGTCGACATTTGTTGGTCAACATCAAACGATGGAAAGAAGCTCCTGTGGATTCAAGCAAGGAAGCTGAATATTTTTGTGGTGTTTGGAATCACGTTACTGTTTTCACGGTCCAACACTGTTCCATGACATTATGGGCATTAAACAGAAATCACAGTAATATTGAGGGAGTAATCGAGTGAAGGCTGTTGAGAATTCTCATCCAGTTACACGGATGTTCCACTTATAACACAGAAAACCATTAGAAGTGTTGCGCAATCATTTTATTTATGATGTGAATCGGGACGGCAATCATTCCGGGACTCTGCGGTGGCCGGTCGACGCAGCAAAAGTGCACCATAAATATAAATATCAATCTTTACAGATACGGAGCCAAAATAACCAAGGTTGACCGAAAAATATGCGAACAGAAGCCGTCAACTTGGGGAATAACAAGTTTTATTTGTTTACTGCATACCAGTGCACTGATCAAAGTCAAAAGTAATGCACACATCTTTTCGATTGTATACGGCTACTGTAGCTCCCTATGAAAACCATGTCTGAAATAAATAGGTGCGAGTACAAATACCTCACTGTTTTACATCACGGTGAACGGAATAAAGGGGTTGTACTTCGCTCCACTCAATCAGAGTAACGATCCCCAAGCATTTCGGTTTGGTTTGATCATTTTCTCGACAGTTTCTTTCATTAGTCACGCCTAGGTGCCCCGTTGAAGAGACTCCGTTCTGTTTCCGATTCATAACTATCCTCTGCCGTCAGTTACTTGTCACCACATCGTGTCCCAGATGTAACCCTCCCTCCCAGCATCACATACTGAGATGATCCGAAGGAATGGTTTCGTATCTGTACTTAACTATACATTCTTGAGTATATCTTAATTCCCATTGTCTTTCCGAACATTGTAAATAACGCACCTTATAACTAAGACTTTATTGGGATCCCTAAATCAGCATCCAATAGTTTGTTGTCACCTCCTGAAAGCTTCCTGAACCTCCGCGAAAAAAGCAGCAATAATCAGAAAGCAATCCAACCGACAAAGGTCTCCAATAAGTTTATATTTAAAGTGAGTAATGGAGGATTTGATTCAATTTGATAGGGTAAATTCGTCGTGTATATGGCAAATAAAGCACTGCTTTTCAGTTCACCCTTTATTTGCTATATACATGACGAATTCACTTTTGAACTTTATATTTATTATTATTAATAATAATAATACCAATACGTGGTTAAAGTAAGAAATCGTGCGAACAGAATGAACTTTATACTGTGTTTATGATCACTGAGTTTTAGTTACACATAAAGTAGTTTTGATTATCCACCTCATAGTTTTTCACTCCCATCCTCGCCAATTTATTTGCGTATATCTTCACATAACGGAGTAAACTTTTCACATGCATTTCTTTAAATACGGAGTTCCGGTTGACTCGTTTTTGTTGCGCATTGCGGAATGGATTAGTATCAATCATTCAACTCAACCCAAAAGGGTTAGATGTAAAATGGGGCAGGAGTAGTAGCAGCAGTAGCAGTAGTAGAAAGCAAACAATTGTGATGAGTATTATACACTCGAGTATCAACGCATCACATAAATAATTCACAAGCCTCAAAACCAAGGTGACAGAACAAGTGCCGTGTCGCACCCTTATCTTCGGGGCCATAGTGTTACGAGTATTGGACAAGTAAAATGGCTGGTCTCGTCGAAGTGCAATGCTTGTCTATCACACGCTTTGTTCCTCTGCAATGAGAGCTGAAAAGGAGTCTCACCAGTCGGTGTAAAAGCAAATATTAAGGGTACAAATTCTATTTTGTGTTTGTTATCGTCACACGATTCAGTATTTTTATTCAACTGATTGGCACCTCAGAGAACGGTGAGTTGGATAAAAATTCTCGCTTTTGATTGGTCGATTGAGTTTTCCGGCTAAATTATAAAGACGTTTTGATTCTGAGATAAATGAATAAAAGTCGAAGCAGCTATGAATCTGATTTTGCTGTTACAGGCCCCTGTTTCAGGTTCCACCCCGGGTACTTCACAGGCAAGCGGAGGGATTTGAAATCAATTTATCTGCTGGAGTCAGGGCAAAATATAACTTTCTCCACATGACGTCACAAAAACAACCTCCGGATCTAGATCGATTGTTTATCTTGCTGTTATAAATGACCTCCTTGAGTTTGAGTAAATTCATTTGTTTTGACATGCTTTTAGGTTTATGAAAATATAAATTTAATTAATTGCCAACTTGAGAACCACGGCATCCTAACATTAATCAACCCGTTGTGATTTCACTTTAGCCACTCAACGTAGGTCACATCAAAAACATAATCAGTCTGAGAACCTCGATGCACTGTCAATATTAACAGCTGATGGGATAAACCAAGGCCAAATAGCCCCGGCCGCTCGTTCGCTATGTATCCAAGCCGTTCAGTTGCATGATTTTTAGACTTCAATACTATTTTGATCTAACGATGCAACTAGAAAATTGATCAAGAAGAATTCCAATCAAACCTCTTTAATGTCCTTAGGCTTCCCCGTTGCCCCGTTCCAGTCAAACGATGGTTACAATACTTGAGACGGCAATTTTAGCAAGGTTCAATGTCAATTTAAAAAGGTTCACTCTTTTTGATAGTCAACAAGGTTTTTTCCTGTGTTTGGTAATGTTGAACGAAAATCTTTGACACCGTGATACATTCATTGAAACCTTGTACATTTCAGGGTTATTCTGCCTCCCCACTGTGTTTGCCGCTGCAAATGTTGCTATGGTCTTTGAGACAGTGCAGCCATTTGCTGAAAGCTTTGAAGTCAGTTTGGTGCAGTTCAGCTGAGTAGGATGTTGCTTTTTGTTGAAATATTCGACCAAAGGTGAAAATGTTTACCAGCTAAACGCAAAACCACATTAAGTTATCCGCTGAAAAAGATTACATTACTGCCAAACAAATGTATTCGACTAATGCTACGGAATTAAAGCAGCCTTTTCCTTGTAACTGTAACCCTAGCTTGGTAGAAAGATGGACGTAGATAACACCAGCAGCTTATCCGCGATAAATATTACTTGTTAGCTTTCATTATTTTCTTTGACTGTAGTATGTACCTGAAGAGATACAGCGAAATTTTTCCGGAGATAAATTGTGCATTACTGTGCTGCTGTGTTCTTTGTTCAAACTAATACCAGGTAGTTTCCTTGTCTCTATGATCTCACGTGTCTCACTGGAGATGCAGCCAATCTGTTCTCTGCTAACTTCGTACTTCTCTACTAGAAGACCGTGGCTCACATCTAACTGGACTTCATTCAGTAAAGTAACTTTTATAGAATGAGTGAACTCGGTAACAGAACTAGAAGAATCTACTGCAGAGCACATCAATGGAACAAAGATAAAGCCAATCGCCTGGAGAGCTCTAAAGAAAGTGCTCACATTCAAAAAAGAGCTTGCCATCCTCACAGGAATCAACCACGCTGTTCATCATTTCGGTGATAGTGAATCGGTATCTATCCTCCAGGGTCACAGTAGTTGATTCGTGCTTTGCAGGTTGCGTTGATACACAAGCATTTCATTTATTCTTGATATCAAATCATCTCGCTTAATTTTTTTACTGCATGTTCACACATACGGACATACGCAGACCGAAGACTAAACTTTCAATTAAAGCTTCCTCTGTTCTGGGATCATTATGCGAGTAGTATTCACCTTGCAATTGTTATGATCCATTCTGTAGGATGTGTGATGCCGCCGGAAATGCCCAAACCAGATCAAGCCACGGATTTTGAAAGCTATTACTTAATGCTTTCAATGTAGTGGTGTTCTTCTCTTATATATGATATTGAAGAGGTTTGTCACTAATAAACCCCTTTTTTGAAATTATAGAGATGTCTCGGTAGCAAGATTGGACAGTTAGGGTAAAAGAAGAATGAAACTCACCAGGAAACACCCAAGAATCATGGGGCTTAGTGTTAATCAAATGGGAAAGTTCAGGCAGAGGCTTGGAGCACCCTATTTACACTTGAATGTAATAAATTATACGCAGTTATTAAGCTAACCTGTGTGCTAACAGGTGATATACTGTATCTTTGTTTGAAGACCTCTGGTCCACAACTAACTAACTACTTCGACCTGAGCAAAACTATATAGGATGTCGTGCTTCCCTAATATATGGCTGTCGGAATAAATTGAAAGTTGAGCCCAAAGGTGAAGTCTGGAGGATGAGCGGATAAAATTTGTGACATTTATGACACGCCAGTACCCATAGGCACTTTCGGAAAACAGATATACTGACACAAGTAAATGATCGCCGTAACAGGTTGATACCTGTTGCAGCATCTTGCCTTCTTCATTGTTAGTTGCGTCCAAAATTGAGCTGCTTTAAAATTACTCCCTTTGAAGCACTTCGGGAAATTTCCCATCATTTGGGATCATATTTGTTAGCTGAACCCGAGCGATTTCATAGATGCTTAATAATGACACATATATTTCGGTGTTTGTTTTATTGGTATGCGATAAAAGTTGCTTACAAACCTCAATTCAACCGGTCGCATTTTGCATTCTCACAGGCATAGAATTTCCCAATCAACACTAGGTGCCACTCCAAGGAGAAAAGTGCAGGTCAAGGATCTTGTGTAACCAGTAAAACATTGCATGCACACTCTTCTTTTATTGCTGTCTATTCTATATCTATCCATCTAGAGCATCAGATATCATTTTGACACAATCCGCTTGAATCCACGTTCACCACCGACACATGCACACACACAAACAAACAAACAAACACACAAAATGAATAGTGTGCGGTGCCTGGGATGCAGCCTGTTAGATTTCATTCATTGTGTTTGGTTATTGCCATCGATAAACTTTGAAATTGCTTGGGCTAATCTGGAAAAGAACATTGCAATAGAAATATTTAGAAGATTGGTAACCTTTGTAACCCTTATCCAAAAGCCTTGACGCTTCGATTGAATGTACACTGTCAGAACTCCTTACGAACTCAGGTATTCATACAACCTTAAATAAACGCCTATTGTCTTTTCAATCGCTATACTGACAGCCCTTAAAGCGCAATCTTTGCAAGTATTCTGTGCGGTAGCTGATTCCGATGACTAGTTGTTTCAAACAATTCAGGTCTGACTAAATTGAAGCTCCAGTTGGTTGCTAAAGTTCACTAGGGCTTATTTGGATTGTGTTGCACGAAAATCAACCACCAGCGTTTTGCGCGATCTACTGCTGGGTGAAATGTAGCCCAGTATTTTACGATCCATATGCATGCTGAAATACAGTTGTTTATTTTTTTAAATAAAAAGCTTATTACTCCCACAAAACCTTTTGGGAATTTAACTTTCGAACACTAACGTAAAAAGAGTAGCTTTTTGTTTCATTTTTGTTAATTTATTGCTGTTCGCGCAAGTTTTATAGCTTTTCTGATAATTTGGGTGTGCATTAGCGTCAGGTTACCGCAAACTCTCCTTATCAAGAAATGTTTCTATTGGTGCACAGCATGTGTTGTTGTTGTTGTTGGTGTTGTTGTTGTTGTTGTTGTTGTTGTTGTTGTTGTTGTTGTTGTTGTTGTTGTTGTTGTTTCGTTAAACCGGTTACCCACGAAATCAGGGAGGAAAATTGTGTTCCCTGTGTAATTTGACACTGAGAGTTGCAGATCACTGATAAACGGATGAGATTTTCACTGAAGTATCAATTGCTAGATACCGGGTAGTCAAATAGCATGATTGATAGAATAGGGGAGGGAGTTCGGGGAACATTTGTCATTCATGCCACTCATTCTGGATCAGAGAATTGTTCATTAACAACAACTCGGTTGTTGTTAATGAAATAGTGATGCATATACCCAATCCCCTACACCTCTTCATTCTTTACCAAGTGCCTCACACAGGAGCACTCACACAAATCCCTCCGCCCCACATATCGACAAGAATGTAAGGCACCAATCCAACAGGAAAAATAAAATTTTGAGATTTTCCAGGTAACATATTAAACTATTCAATTATTCAACACCTCTGCAAGTGTAGAGTTGGGAATTTACCTGCCTCGCCGACACCTTTCAAAAGCAGGGATTTATCTCACAATTTTGTCTATTATTTTAATGGAAACATTTTGAAATTCGACACATTTATTTTTCTGTTGGCTTTTATTCCACTGAGATTCGGGACAAAAGCACGAGCTCTATTTCTACCAGCAGTGTATGGAAATGGTTCCATTTTTATTTATATTTTTGCTTCATTGCGTATATTATGATTCAGTTAAACTTCCAGGTGTAAGCTGTGGAGGAAATAGGTTCGTGGGGTGAGTGGGAAAGATGGCAGCTAATAGCAGGGGTTCAGACACAACCCTCGGGCTGTAGTTATGGTGAGTGCAAACATTTTATCACTACTTGGTAACAGGTATACAAAAATATTTACTTTACTGATGTAGCTTATCATGACTAACACGGTCATTCTTTGAATCAGCACTAGCGGAAATAACAATTGCATGTTTAATGCTCCGAATTTACGAAAAGTAAACAGTTGTAGACGAGAAGTGTGAAGAAACGTTCTCATTATCTCAAATGTCTAAATCGATCCTTATTCGAACACCCCGTTCTCCATCAAAACTGAATTGGATAACGGGTTAAGACTCAAGAACATCAAAATGATTTTCAATCTATAGATTACTCTATCTTGAGGTAACCTAAACAGGTCAGCGCCTTCATTTTGTAAGCTTCCATTTATGTGGTTGTTTTACTTGTGCTCCATTCGATGGTATGGAGTGAATTGGCATCGCCGACGCAATGACAAATCAAATACCCCAGTAAAGTAATCCACAGACTTTATGGACAGGCATACAGAACAAAAACGTTGAGCAATCTATTGTTGCACGAACGTTGAGATTGGAGGTCACGACATGTCGCCTATTCAAAGGATAGTAGGTCATCAAGTTGTGGTAAACCTGTTCCTGAGAGGAAAAATCCCATCGGAGGATTTTCAATGGTGATTTGAATGAGAAATGAGCACAATGCCGCTGAACATTCTCCAACAAAAAAGTCAAATACCACCACAATTGGGATAATCTGAATCTTCATTTCCGTATTTACTTTATTTCCAGTTCACCTGCAAAATTAAGTATAACCGAAGAATGGAAAAACGATTGTTCATTCGGATTTCAGAACGCATCCCGAAGGACCTAGCACTGAATGGTTCTATTTTTCGCCAACTAATAAACCCTAATATCCGTATCACCCCGAAACATGCATTTCGAATTATAAAGCAATAGAACTGTGAGTGATTTCAATCATTTTCCCGGGATCCGAGCTACTCAGCATCACAAACCGGACAAATGGTAACCATCAGACTTTATGAACAAATATGATGTGCAGGCCAACAAAGGAATCTTCCTTGTCCGGACTCAACAGCAATCTGTATTACGTTTGTGTCACTCGGGAGACTGGAACACAAGAACAAAAAGAACTATCCACAGACTCTGTGTGTGAGTTCTCGTGGAACAAACCCGGAAGATTTTCTGTCCATCTAACCATGCACACAAATGTACACATCTGAGAAGTTAATGCGGAACAATGAAATTCAACCTTCTCCGCATTTTAATGCGAGTTTTATTTCCTCCTCATGAGATTTATAATTCATCTGTACGACTCATTAAGGATTTGAAGTTTCGAGCGATTGGTCGCACACCTCCTTATATATGCTCCACGCAGGCCGCGTTGTGAAAAACCAAAGGTTACTGTTTGCCTTCGAACCTATATCCTCATAGTCACAGAATACTGTCTACAACAACTCAGCTCTACAAGGATAACAATAATGGTTAAACATTGATCATAGGGATGTAAAGTGTTATCTGTCTCATCTGGTAACCCTTTTTCCTGGACGCTTATTTGCTTCTCAACATAAAATTGTGTTACATTGTCGTGTTTGCCGGAAACTTATTAACTTGTAGATTAACGGTACTGCTCTGAGTGAGGGACTCTAGGTAATGGTTCTCTTCTAGACAACCTTGGTTAAGCTGCGCTTTCGATATCCGTAACACATTTCCTCGGTTATCATTTTTAACAACAGCAATGTTTCGGAGCGGAGACGTTCAGCTAAATGGGCCGATTGTGTTGGCTAGTCTGTCCACCAGTGTGATCACTCGTCCCAAAGCAAAACACCGTGTCCATTTTGGGCTCATCTATTTGTTCGATCAACACTTACCTGATGCATGTCAGAACGCACACACACACGTGTGCACATCTTCACCGCGTCGACAATGTTTCACGCTTCGGTGCGACCAGTACTGGCGGTATTGAAGTCACTGCACTTGTTCAAATCGGTGAAATGTGGTCGTAGTCCGCCAAATCAACCATCCGGTCTTGCGTGCTTTGACATATGAATTGATCAAAGTAGAAATCTGTCAGCAGACAGGTTGTCAGCCCGCAGCTCATAACGAGCCCCGTTCTTAGTGGTCCGGAACAAAAACGAGGTAGGTGAGCAGATGAGTGATGTGTGTGTGTGTGAACCAGTACGTGCTATTGTGCGGCACAAATTGATGAGGCTAAATATATTCCATCCAAATCAGATAATCCAGAAGCATCGGTTCATGCGTGAGTGCCGTGCTGTTCGCAGCTATTTAGACGTATATGACAAGAACAGGCAATAGCAGTCTTGTCATGACAACCGACAAACACCAGTCCGAGGTGTGCTATGGCAACCAGACAACCAAAACAAAAAGGGGTTCGATACAAATCTTGACATCAGATATAAGCGGTGGACTGAGGCACAAGTTTCAAAGTATCCATCTTTTCCGCTGATTCGATACAAAGAAGGCATCGTTAGTCTACAAACAGGTTGCGCAATTAGTCATTGACATAGATGGTAACAATTGGGCTTAGAATTGGTAAATCCTGCAAAACAAAAAATCATCGGTCACTCTGAAGTTTTACTGAGTAACATATACTTGAATCAGAACACAGAAACGATACAAATTATTGCGAATCGACCGTGAGTAGGCAGATCAGTAGAGTTTCATGGACGAACTGGAAGAGTTTCACTTTCCATGATATGGTTTATTGAAGTTCTTTACGTGTATAATGACAAGGCATCCATGACGGTATTACCATAATCCTCAAATGTTACCTTGTCAGTTAAGCTTAATCTCATTCATGTATGATACATTTTGTTGTGATCTGTTTAGCATGTGGTTGAATGAGCCCGTTCATTTCTCACGGTCGGTGAGTGATGTGCTAGGTGTTACCATATTCCGGTAGTAATTTTTAATGATGCTTCATTGAAATGAATATGGAATTGATTTAATTAGAGTCTGTATGTGATAAAAAAGACTCGATTTATACAGCGTTCCAGAAAGTGTGTAAAGTGGTTTTTTACCCAATGAAATTAATTCCTTTTCCAATCAGGATGAAGAATAACTTTGCTCCTATGCTCCTAAAAAGGTAGATATTTCATATCATGGCTAACCGTAATATCTGATTACGCAAGGTGCCACAATAGTTCATTCTGAACTATGATTCAAGTTGTTTGATTGGTGGGGAATTCAATGGATCGAAAGTTATTCGATATGCATTTTCCACGAGCCTCGCCTATCAGCTATAAACTTTGGATATCTGTCGCAACCGTCGCTAAAAATCGTTAGCATATTGTATATCCACCAAGCTCGAACCTACTGTGTACACATCTTCGGTTTCTAACCACTGTAGCATTCTATTTCGAGAACGTCCACTACCTCTGCAACTGTAAAGTTAAATGAACATTGCATCATGGCATCTACTTGATAAACACAGGAAAATAAACTTAGGTCGATAAGTGGAAAAATCCCTGTACTATTCACCTGCCTAAAAGAATCCACCTGACGGTTATCCAGGTATTGCATTCAGTTGCATGAAATGGAGATTATCAATCGTTGTACAATGGTTGCATGTTACCCTTGAAGACAAAAATCCTTCAGCTAGACGGTTCTTTCTTCGCAATGTACCGTAAGGCCCCTTCCTTCTAGTGTTGAACTGGTTAAGCAAGCTGTGATCTGAATGCGCTACCTAAACCGACCTATTTATCTTGATCGCTGTAGCACGCGCCATGAGAACCCCTAACTGGTCGGTCTCACAAGTTCAACCGGCCTAAATTATGCGTCCAGATGAACTCCATGCAGCTTAGCCGCCGGTAAAAACGAAACATGTTTGGGTTGGGTACACACGCACGTGGCTGATGCATCATTTATTTGTCTTTATCCGGACTGACATGCATGCTAAATTCATGCGTGCTCTTTCTGTTTTATTGCAATGCGGCGTTGAGAGGCGTTGAGATGAGTCACGTAGAAATGTGTGCCGACTCTAAATATGGTCGGCCGGTAGAGTTGGGGAACCGCAACATCACGTTTTTTGGTGTTTTCCATTCACCCCATTTGGTTCCACTCGCCCCGAATCGCACGAGCACACACACACGCACCGGATCCTATTCTCCGGGCGGTATACTGTTTTTTTGCCATTCGAACAGTGATGAATGCCATCAATTCGTTGCATGTGGGGTGGACGCACACTATTCAGCGTGCAGCTCGTTCATGCGTTCCCACGCTAGCTGAGGTGGCCTGGTTCTGTTGATGATGATGACGATGTTGATGATTAATGCATACGAGTCATGTGGACGTGTGTGGATATGATCAATTTATTAATTTCCAATGTGAGGGGCCACACACCGAGTTCAAGTGTGTGGGGAGAGGGGGAGAATTCACCGTTTCGTTAATACCACTATATCGACCCCCTTAGATCAAGCACATACGCAGCTCGGTGCGAACAATAGCGTTCATGGAATAGGTGCATTGCAGAAGCTAAGTTTGTGACTGCCTAGCTAAATTGGCCTCTCTGTTCGTGTTTGCTGTCATGAGCTGAAACAGAAAAGGCGATCAAATAGGTAAACATGAGAGACAATTGACTGTAATGTGCGTATATTATGAATTGCGTTGAAAACGGGTGGTGCAATGATCAGTACCAAACACGTGTTTTGTTTTATCTGTAAATTCACTGGTTTTGTTTAAGTTTCGTTACAAATAAGCTCTCGTTGAAATGGGCTCATCGAGAAGTTTTATAGATTTACTGCAAAATAACAAAAAATGGCAATCTTCCCTGAGGAGTCCAGGTGATGAATCACGCAAAAATAAAGAAGGAAACGTCATTCCGTTGGACTGCAATAGGCCTATCTACCACATTTATGATAGCAATAGTGGGGGAAAGTTGAAACCCACGAATATGTTAAACTGCTTCCAGGCGACAGTGGTGATCCAACCAAATAGATCAATGTTATCTTCACTTGAACGCGAGTCTTGAAGAATAACAGTTTGTACATGAAGTCCTCTGAACCCACTGAAACGATTGTGTTAGTTCGATCATTTTAAACGTTTTTACTTGTTTGCATTTAACTCACATTTGCTTCCGAGTAGTGGTGTAGGATAAGTGATATTGATTTGGACTGACAATCTTTTAGACGCCATCTCGACATACAATCATCAGTTCCTGCATTCAGTTACGCAAACAGTAAGCGCTAGACGCGAGTTTCACTTTCACCAGTGGTGAATATCCACCCCACCCACCCCCGTCTCCCTAGCTTCTAACTCCGGACCCATTCGTATATTATCTCAAGCAATTCGTGCACTTGTCAAGGGGTTCACACACGGACAGCAACCATTATGAACCACAGACAACAGGATGCCCCTTCATGGAAGTTGACTGCACATTTGTGTATTCAATAAATAAAAAAAGGAAGTAAAAAGACACATAAAGACACTTATTCAATAAAAATAATATCCAAATACTCATTAAAGACAAGAGGAGCGACGCAATACAAATCATACTAGCTTACAATCCTCGACTTACCCACCAATAAATTCTGTTGAAAATATGGATTATGATATAACCAGTAAGGGAATTGAAACAAAGCAAATTTTTCAGTTGACTTTGCATTCCTGAATCATGAGGCTTGGGATCCTGGGCTCAAGTGATTGTGATTTGATTCAAATTGTAGTTGTACCATGAAATTACAGCACTTTAAGAGCCATACTTGGAATAAGTTAATCGTACAAATTTGATCCGCACACCGCTTACCGACAACCATTCACTCCAACATTTGTTGAATGCCTTATGCGGAAAGCACAATCACTCAACCAAATCGTTTTCTGGCATCAGTGTAGAGTTTATTCTGTTTCAATTCTCGATTAGCTGTTTTTTTGTTGTTGGCGAATTACTGAAAATCTGTGCCTACACGAACAGGAAGAACTGCAGTTGATGTCTTATGGATTCAGTAAGTGATCCTCCGACCTCCAAAAAAATAAATAAAATTGCATCCAGTATTCTGGGGTACAATTTTTATTGCTCCACCAATTTCCGACCAATATGTTGTTGGAACCAAGCTGGTACATTCCAAAGTCATTTTTCTACTATTCTTCTTCTCTTCGTCCAGCCATCCGTTTCCAACGTGATTTGTTAGCACTACTCATCATTTGTTTGGTTGAACCTCTGAGAGTGTAAACTTTTGTGCACAGAAGAAAATGGACGTCCCTAGAGTATTGCGTTCAAGACTGGTTATGTCAAATACCCCGGCCTTTTTTTCATTCCCCTCCTGTTCAGTGCCAACAAGCTGCATTTTTTTGTCCCGTTTATACGATGCCATCGGTTTTCTTCACACACACACACACACACACACACACACCACATTTGGCTCTCAAACAATGATTGAATCCTTTCGTATTTCATGCTCAAAATGGTTGACAACGACGGACGCGCGCGCGCGCTATTGCTTTTGTAGCGCGTAAAATTCTTTGCATGAAAAAACAAACATCATTTCCAATTCAATCACTGACTTTGCCGCGAAAAATGATTGCATCGATGTGAAGAGCATCCCCGGTGGGAGGTGGGAGGTGGGAGGGAATGGTGCCGTGTACGACCAATGAACAAAAATCATTAATACTCTTGTCACATACCGCCGAAACTGTCAGTTGTCAGAGTCGAGATGTCGGCTACTCGATGCATAGCTGTCCTTGGTGAGCAGGAAATATTGTGACGGGTGAATTGACAGTCAAATGCCACAAAGTTTCACACATGAGTTGTTACTGAGTTTCCTCTGGCTATTGTTTTGCTGTCATCATTAACTATTGTCAGACACACAACCCGATCATGCCAAATGGGTTTTAGAATAAGTTAACTATAAGTGGAGGAAATGTTTCGGTCATAAACTATTAAACCAACCATGTGAATACTGTCTAACGCTAGCCCCTTTAGTGAGTAAGCTACGTTTCTCTTAAAATACTCTGTTGAATCGGAATATATCTCATCATCTTCTTCAGGTTCTGACTTTGGTCAAATCCCAAGGAATTGGTTCTACAGACAAAAAGTCAGGGGTTCGTTTTACACAACTCTCGTCAATATACTTGCCCAGCGTTTCCGAATCGGCACAACAAAGGTAAGTGTGCCGTCTGGTGGAATGCGCTAGTGTACATCACTCGGTCTACGGAAATGTCCATGTTCGTATAAGTCAGTACAACTCTGTGCTTTTGGCAAGCGATTGAGATCACTAGCCTAGTAAACTGTGATGCGCACATAAACCATATAGTTGTTCACATGCATGCGAGAACCGTGGCTATTTGTGGACAATGCAGAATCACAGATGGAAACGCAAAAAGAAAATCAGAAATACTGGAATATTGACACAATAATAATAATAATAAGAAGAAGAACTTTACCCCTTCTTTTAACGACATTCAATCCATTAGGTCTGCATATCAACTCCTCTTTTTGCCCTTTCGGAATCACCGATATCCCCTTTTTCGCTCACAATCTTTGGGGCCAATTCACAATGGAATGTGTGTATTTGCTCACAGTTCTTGTTCTTTTTCTTCTTAACAATTTGCATTTGATTGCCTAATCAGAGTAATGCTGAATTCGTTCCGTCCTCCTAGGTGTTTCATTTGAAAATAAAGATGGAGAAAGATAAGAACGGAACAATCTTGGAGAACTGAGAAAACTGGTGAAAAAGCTGCATGTACAGGCTCATCAAATCGACTCTAATCGAATGCGGAAAACAAACAAAGGATGATGGATCGCAAACAAGAAAAAAATTATCCTACATCAGTGATGTTTCAGAATTCACAGCTCAGACTGCACGAAATCCGAATAACCCAAAAGCCGACCGCTTTCTGACGGAGAATACTTTTGAACCTAGAGAATAAAACGATGTATAAAGACAAGAGGAGCATCATCTATGAAATAAACTGTAAGGATTGTCCATAATAATATGTTTAGACAAATTGAAGGAACACTATTGACAATGATTTGTTTACCTTCAACCGCTGAGCACAAAGATTGACCCACTTCAAGAAGTTCATGGAGGACATGAATTTGCATCAGTGAGAAGCCTGGCAGTAATTTTCTCTACCAAAAACCTAGTGATAAAGTTCACCAACCCGATACACTTGTGCGTGTCGGTGGATCACACAACGCAACGATAAGAGATCATATTACGATTTCACGATTGAAGCAAGCCTTTACCGAGATTTATGTTCAGCACGACATGGTGCACACTGCAGAAAACACAATGCTAATATACGGCTTTAGGATGGTAACACATAAAAGTGAAATACATTAAAACAGACAAACAGAACGCGGAGGGGTAAAAGAGCCATGTCACCATTAACATAAGTTATTTTTGGTAACACAAGGGGCGTCACAATTTCACGATTGACTGGTAGACGCCAGTCTAGAAGGGGGAATCACCCCATTTCGTGGNCTATTAAGGGGGGGGGGGGAGGAGAGACGGACCACTCACTACTTGGTGAAAAAGAACCTAAATCAGTGTACGGCGCAAAAGTAGTATTATGACTCCACAAGGTGGTGCTCGGTTGGGGATAGTTGTTTGTTGAAGATAACAGTTAGGATATCACTAATTTAACATACATAAAATAGAATTCTCATTTGAAACACATCATCGCAGTTCCTGTCAACACACCAGGTAATGAGAGGAGCAGACGGTAGTTATTCTTTTAGGTACAGCAATTAGCCCTCGGTAGTCTTGTTAATTCTTAATCGTTGAAGGAAACCACTAACCGCACTATTTTGCATACCACTCACAAATGTGAGTGTATCCCACATCAGTAGAATAGGGCAAATAGAATGTTACCTCAGCTCGTGGTATAATGTTGGCAGAACAAGTGCCAAGCTCAGTAGAGAGATGAGCATTAACTCAGCCAACGTGAGCATCGAAAACCTATTTTCAATAATTTCTCAGCAGTGGATTTCTTTTACAAATTTGTGCTTCTTCTCTGTTACAGCTAAAACCCCTAGAACATTCAAAAGACATTATGCAACCTTAGTCAAACAGCTCCGTTGTAATGTCAGTTGAGATGACATGGCCGAACGCCGGAATCACTCGTGGAGTCCTGTGAAAAGGGAACAAAAGGTGTTTGTTGCAAGGAATCAGACTGTTGTATAGGGAAAACAGCCGATCTGGAAACAGGTCTATTGACTGAATGGACCTTGGCGTGGCAATTATCTATTTTTCTCATAAATCCGTCTTTTATACTCAGCAGTTCACTGATCTTCTGCAAACTCACTCCGAAATGAGGAAGTATGAACATTTCTTGGGACTAATAAAGCTGAGAGCATTATAGACTAAAATTTTCTGTTTTCATTTATTCTTATATATTTATATCTTTGATTTACAAATCAATACACTTTCAGTCCTTCAATCGTGCAGGACTTTGCCCGTTATTCTCATTCCTAGACCTTTCTCACCTAGTTTCTCTTACACAAACATTTTCGTCTCGTTGGTTTCACCTTCTCCTGACTCAAACTGAACCAAATCGCCGTGCTTATTCTTTTGCGTTCTATTATTTGTACCTCCAGCGAAAATAGATGGCTAACACAAGCTGCTTGTTCACTTATGCCTTATTCTTTAAAATTTTTGAGCAACTCTTAGAACTATGTTCGTTATATTTATCTATCATTCATTTAGCTTTTGAATTCTTTCTTGCTTCATTCCTCTCCGAGTGTTACAGTTCCTGATTGTAACACAAAAAAGGGAAGATAAAATTACATAGTGGACTTCATCGTGCATAGAGCAGATGGACAGTGAATTGAAAACTTAAGAGGCACGGGGAAGTAGTATCTACCGGATTAGGTTTCATCAACGGTGCAAATCCATCGACCTAACCGGGGACAGAACCAGGGACCTCACAGGAAGGACGCACGCATACTATCGACCATCGACCACTGAGAAGCGGAGCACACCGATTTTCATTTTGCTTTTCTGCCAATGTAAAACTACTTTAATGGTTGCTCGTCATTATACATTAGTATGGCTAATAAAACAGTGTAAAGTGCCCATCAGGTGAGCTTGTCACTTACTGCTCCAGCTTCAATTTCACTTCGATTTCTATCCCGTTCGATAATCTTTTCCTAGTGAACTCCTCTTTTGGAGTGATCATTTTCATAAAACGGGAACAGTATAAGACAATGCATCACGGCGTATATCGAAAAGGTTTACGTCACATCCGCTCCAGAAGCTGGGTGTGTGAATACGCCGTGGCCGCCGCCGCCTCAAATCATTCCTCCCCCTTGAACTCACAACTATTTTGTATCTCCTGACCGTCACGTATGGGTCTTCCAACCTTTTCAGGGCACGAATTCACATGTAACTAGCAATCGCTTCTGAGTATTACTTATCGATTTTTGGCGACTTGCATTCATAGTTCGTTTCAACTTACAATCAACAGTTCATCCAACTAAATGACAGCCCTTGGTATAATACATATGCTCAAGTTTGTCTCCCATTAGAACTCGTATGCCCCGACCTGTTCGGGATTTCAACCCCGGATCTCTCACAAGGACGGCCACTTTGCCAACCAGCTTACACCGAAACACATTGGACTAACGAGTTTTGATGCTATCTTCAACGACAACACGAGTGAAAGTCCAGTCTAATGCTGGGCAAGTGTGACTATTGTATGTGTGCAATGAGGACTGCATGCCGTGAAGCATCGAACGGCTTAGCGGAACGAGCAGTGCAGACAGTCAAACAAGGCATTCTCAAACAAAGTGCAGGAACCCTGCAGACCACACTAGATAGACTACGTTTTGCTTACCGAACAACTCATACAGAAACCACCGGGCGATCCCTAGCTGAATTAATGTTTGGTCGTACCCTCCGAACAAGGTTACAACTACTGTTCCCTTCGCCCAGAGCAAGAATAGAAAGACAGCAGGAAAAGTTAAATGCACAGTCATCTCGAACTGAAGACCGCTTGTATAATGAGTCCGATCCGGTTTATACGAGACTCCCACATGAGTCCACATGGCATCCAACTACAATCGTTTCATCTACTGGTAACACCACTACTCTGACGCTCGGCGATGGATGAATTGTTTGCCGACACTCTGACCATGTTCGACCTCGCGTGACTGAAAGTTATAGAAGCGACGATAATCCAGTCAGAACCGACCAACCGACCAATTCTCCAAACTACCAATGTCCAACCAACAGAGCCCGCTCTACACAGATCCCAACGCATCTATCGCTATGGGGTAACAACGTGCCACGTTATCTAAGAGAACGAGGGATGCTACGTACGCATTCGTCTATCAGCTCCCATCGATCTTCCAATCACGTGACACAGCAGTTCACGACACACACTGACCAATACTCCTCCAATCCGTCTTGTCCATGCGCTAGCTTGACCTAATTGTCGGTCATCGTTTAATCGATTGATGTACTCTCACGATCATCATTAAATTGTTAACCCGATTGCGATCCGCTCAATGTCTTGTGTATTCTGATTTTCTGTGTTGGGTTACGGGCCCTAAATTACTGTACATAGCGTCGCGGTTGGAATTCGGCCTTAACACATTTTTGTCTCATATTACTATTGTTATGTTTTTATGACTAAAATTGCAATCTGAACAAATATGTGGATGCCAAAGTTAGATTGTGATTTCATTACCCATCTGCAAATCCCGTCAAATAGTAAACAACCGAGAAAACTAACAACGGTAATCTGTCTGAATTACCTTGTTTAAAAAACTCTTTTTTCATTTAGATCATGTATTATTGTTACCAAAAAGGAATAATACGAATGATGAACTGGTAACCACACTCACACACACACACACGCACACACAAATTTGTGTGTGTGCGACTGTATAAGTTTGCCACCTGAACGAGCCGGTTAAATATCAGTGCTTCACATGAACAAAAATGCCAGCAATCGAAATGGTGTATACGCATGTCTCGAACTTGGTTTGCAGCCTTGATCCGCTTGTCACCACTATCCGCTAAGTCGTAAATCTTTGCTGTCTGCTTTTTCTCGCCGCCATTGTCTATGGTCTTTGCTTAGTCATTCCGTTGTATTGATCAGATTGATTGCCTTTCAACATCCATAGGCGAGAATAGGCTGTCAGTTGGATCGACTGGCTGACTGACTTTTCTTCTCCTCATTTGGAAGCTTTCAACTGTTTTCCTATTGTTTCTTAAAGCCCTAACACCTGCTCCACCCCGATCTTCCGCCTCTGTTCAACTGTCATTGGACCAAAATATTAATGACTTGGAAAAATGTTATATATGTAGCCCTTATTTGCTTTACAGCTTGTCAACTGACGAGCAATTTTCCCTTTCCCAAACCCATAGATACGATTGTTACCCTCAATCGAGGAGTCGATCCTAATCTTAGGGGAGGGGGCTGG
>UZAN01042762.1:8904-20634 GCA_900618425.1 Echinostoma caproni | reverse complement strand
TTCAGACCATGCCGGTGGCAGACGGTTCGGCCGTCGTCCGGTTCAGTAGCACCGCTTAGCCATTGGGAACTGATGTGGCTCTCCACTCCAAGCTCCGCCTAACTCTCATCTTACTATGTACATTACAACTAACAGGATCACTACTCAAGCGCACTTTCATTCGGCAATCTCACAATTAAAATTCGCGGATGGGACCGCAATATTGATTCTGTACATCAATTTCTTCAGTCCATTTCCCCTTTTGCTTTGTTTTTATCCGAAACACAACTTTGTTCTACGGTCACCACCCATCTTCAGTTTCCCAATTATTCTCTCCTCACCTCAATCATCCCCAAAGCTGGTGTTTGTGCTCTTATCCGTCATTCAGTTTCTGCTACCGCGTTCTCACACTTCAGTCTCATCCACGGCGAGTTTCAGACTATGTAGCAGAAACTTCTTTCAATCACTACTGCACTGCATGCCGTTCCCCTAATAGTAGTGACTCTTCACTCTGATATTTTATCGGCAAACATTGAGAACATCGTTGAAACAGACTCCAAAGATCAGTTCACAATTTGGAGTGATTTTCACGTCCATAACAGGGAATAGCTGTTGCACAGGGATATCTCCCCTTTGGATGTGAAACAGCATCATTTGTCCTGTTGAAAAACCTACCTTAATTGGTTTATTCTCCTACCATGCTGACGACCACGCTCATAGCCTCCATCTTGTCCTCACACTTTTTTTTCACAGTTCCTCCCCTGGGCCCAGAGGACCATCAACTTATTTCGCTTTCTACCCAAGTTTTTGTACCACTGTTTCTCCCAATTTCAGAGGCACATTCTGGCGATGCGGCTCCACTTTATAATGTAACTTCGTAACTTCCTGGCTTCCTACCCCGGGATGGACGTAGCTTACCTGCCAATGTCTACATCTCAGAGTCGAAAATTTCCAAAGTTCTCTTGCAAACCATGCACCTAATTATTCCTCAATTCACTCAACTCGGCAAGCCTCTTTCTCTAAGAATGGTGTAACTATGCCTGTTATCACTTTGTTCGTAAAAAATATCAGCATTCCTTCGCTGGCGTTGTTTACATCCCCCCGATCCCACCAATGGTTCTTGCAAACACAACAACTACACAAGCATCTTACTGAAGGCTAAGGAGCATTTCGTTGAGCTCAATGCAGCACAGTTACCATTCACTCCTGCAATCTGGACGCTCTGGTCACTTGCTAAGACAATTTTCGGTAACTTCTATTCCACTAAGTTCCCATCCATTGTTAAACCGTTTGCTGGCTTGAAAAAACTTAATTATTTGCCTCTCATTTTGCTTCTAATTCTGCCCTACCCCGATCATTCCTCCAACTCTCCACATACCCTACAGCGAACCATCTTTTCACATACCTCATTTCCACCAGAAAGACGTTAGATCCTCTCCTAACTGGACCCACCCAAGCCACTTGGTTGTAAAAACTGAACTGAACTGAACCTGGACCCGAAGGGATTTTTCCCATCGTCCTCAAAATGTGCACCCTCCCCCAAACTCCCTCCCCTCCCCCTCGTACACGGCTTATTCTCCCCATCTCTCGTTTCCCTAGGTATTTCCAACCCTAGGGGAATATCAGAAATATTTCCCATCCCCAAATGCGACCACCACTAACATCCAGACAACCACTACACCATCTCTCTCACATCAGTTATTTAAAAGGGTATAGAATGAGCCATTGCTGATCAACTCCATACCCACTTGGAACAGAAAATGAGGCTTAACAACCGTTAGTAGGGTGTCGGGTCCCATTGATCTACCGGTGATCTTATGGCGCTCATTTCGCATACATGGTCAGTGGCACTCGGCAACCATGAAGAAACCCATATGGTGTCGCTCGCCACATCGAAGGCCTTCGATCATGTCTGGTACGCAGGTCTCCTAGCTAAACTACCCAATTTGGGCTTTGTTTCTGAACACTACTGGCGGGGCCTTTGAAATTGGCCGTGTAATTTTTTGTTATCGCTGGGGCTTTGGTTTTTGCATCACATACAACCTCTGTATATTCTTTTGTATCCATTACGGCGACCTCAATGATAACCTACAACGCGCTCAGTTTTATTTCCGTACGAGTATCCGTGGAATATATCAACGAACCGTCCTTACGTGCTTTTTCTCGTTTTGTGAGAAATAAGGCTAAAAGAATCACCAGGAATTCACATGACAAACGGAAAAAGCATCGCGCTGGCTGGAAAGTTGCACTTGAGCACCGAAACCTGAGGAGCATTGGTTTTCCGATCATTTTGTCGTCGAATGTCTGCTCAATTCTTCCTGAGCTATCGGACGTCGGTGTTCTGATTCACTACAGAGAGTACTCAAAAAGTTGTGTGCTACTTTTCCAAGAATCTTGGTTACAAGAATCCGTCGAGGACGAATTGGTTCAGATTGAAGGCTTCCAATTATTTCGAGCAGATACACATCCAGGAAGGAAAACTAAAAGTGGAGGGGTCATCACTTATGTGCGCCGGTCGTGGTGTAACTCCACCAAATGCATATTCACTCACTGCACACGAAACATTTCTAGTATTTCTGTAGAATGTAAACCACATTTTCTCCTGTGTCACTCTTCAATCATCTTTTCAAACCTGTACATCAATCCTGACTGTACTCCTAGTGAGTTGTCGACCTTCCTGGATGTATTCTATCCAATCATGTTGGAGAAATCTGTCACATCTGTATTCATCGTTGCTGGCGATTTCATCAGAACTGATGTGAGTTTTTACACACTTATGTCCCTTCAGAACATTGTTACTTTTCCACTCGAAATGATGCCTCGTTGGACCACTTTTTCGTTAACGAACCATCTTTTTTCTGTGCCTTCAAACGTGCACCAGTAGGCAATTCCGATCATTGTCTGATTAAAGTTTTACCTACAATATATGGTGAATGCAAGCAATAAATCCTGATGAAGAACGATGTACGTAAGATACGTTTACGACAAAATCATCTGACCAATTTTATGGAGGTAAAATCCACGGTTGGCTGTACGGACTTACAACAACTCTTCGACCTGGATATTTCAGTTTTCTTTGAGAACCTTACCAATTACCTCAACTGTTGTTATGATGTGTGCTGCCCCCAAGTAAGGACTCACCTACAGCCCAAGCGCTTCATCTTCAATAGATTGAAATGGTGACGAACGCTGAAAGAAGGGGCGTATCGCTCGAGAGATAAACTGATGGTCAAATCTGTCAACTTTCACATCAGAAGCGAGATGGCCCATCTCAATCAGTTGTATGCTGACATCGTGCTAGGAGACGAATCCTGCCATCAGCTATGGAACGGACTGAAGTTGCTCTGTGGTCGTTCAACCTTACCTACTACAGTCTCATGTGAAATCAATCAGCTCCACAAATCTTTTGCTTCAGTGAAAAACGTTGTGCAAGCTTTACCGAGTCCAAACACAACGTCACTTGATTTCTACCTTCCTGTGTCTGTCACAACAGAGCAAGTTTTAAAGGAGTTAAATGCTGTCAATGGAAATAAATCCGCTGGTCCTGACGGGTTATCCTCAGTGGTCCTTAAAACATGTGCAAACACCGCACAAGTCGTTTCATTTATCTTTTATACATATCTATCAGAAGGAAGACTAGTCAACACATGGCGTGATGTGCGCATCACTCCAGTATCTAAGGAAGAAAAGAGTAAGTTTCGGCCTATCGTTTCATATTCAGTATTGCTTAAGACTTTTGAGCGTATTATTATTAAGCACCTATCCTCTGTTCTTGATATTCGGGATTCCTATCAGTTTGCTTATTGTAAGCGTCGCTCTACTTTAGATGCGGTTGCTTGTCTTATACATACTGTTTTATCTACTGTGGTCCAAAAAGACAAAATTGTTCACGTTTGTTTCTTGGACTACACAAACGCGTTTAACTCTGTCGATAGAAACATCCTATTGACACTGTTACGGTGACATACTTTCCCGCCACATCTTTTGAATTGGATGCTCGACTATTTTACGGACCGACACCAATTCACTTGTCTCAATGGTATTAGGTCTTCTACTGTTACTGTAAACCAGGGTGTAATGCAGGGTGCAATTTTATCCCCTTTTCTCCTCTCCTTTTATATCCAACATTTGCCAGTCACCCCAAATGTTTTCACTTTTAAATATGCCGGTGCATCTCACAACAACAACCCTTCAATCAGCCATAAGTTCCATTTCTGAATGGTTCCATGGTGTTAACCTTTCTTTAAACCCCAAATTAATTCATCGAAGTTTTGTTTTCCGTTGACCGTAGGCCATCAGCTCTCTCTGGATCATCTGTTCCCGATATGCTGATCACGTATAACAAACATTTCTTAAAGTCAGAAAGTTGACCTTTTATATTTCGCGCCTTCGGCATCTGACGGTGCCATTGTATATCATCTCCAAATTTATTTTCTCATGCGTCTTATGCCATTGGACCTACTCTCCCGTTATCTTTCCAGGTCTGCTGTCTAAGGATTTCATAATAATTAGACACTCTCTGAAAAGCATCCCTAGATATGGAGCTGTATCTTATGAGGAGCTGGTTGATTCCATTGTCAATCAACACCTGATTGCGTGTGATCGTCTGAGTGACTCCTTCTTGCCCGATGCGTCACATCTCTTACATACAGCCCTATCTAGCTCCATTTCAACTTCTGTAACCCGCAATAAATTAAAACATTTAAATGCTTGTACCACTTCTTTTCATAACCCTGTTGTACCTTACCTTTCACGTTTGTTGGTTTCTAGGGAGCGAATATCAAACGAACTTATACACAGTCCAATGTGATTTTCACCTTGAAATTTTCTTTATTTTTTTACGCGTTCTCGATATTCGATTCATTATCATCTCAGTAACTATTTGTCATATCTTTAAGCTCATTTTTAATAGTGCGTATGCCAAAGCAAAAGTGATAACATTCTTTTCACTGGAAATTCTGTCCACATTGGATGAATAAAGTGCACTCTTGACTTGACTTGTGTCTTGGACAGCAACCGATCTCAAGATCAGCAGCATCTCCGTTCCAGTTGATGGAATTATGTTTCGTTCCGTACTTTTGAATGCTGATGTCCCCCAAGGTTCTGCTCTCTCCCTTCACTTTTTCTGGTGTTCATTTATGACCTTCTTTCTTCGACTTCAATCATAGTCATGACTTTGCCGATGATGCTGCACTACACTCTTCTTTGTCCTGTGTATCTTCACGCACCTAACTCCAGCTCTAGCAATGACTGCTGCTCACTCGGTTTCTCCCTTCATTCTGATTTTGACCCTAATTTCTGCTTTGAACTGTCGTAACGTTGTTCTCTTGAATACCAATAATAATTTCCATATGTTCATTTCTCCCATAAATGCCTCTTTCTGCTCCTCGTTGAATTTTAACTCAAACTTTTCTCTTCCATAGATTTATGCAACCTATTAGGACTTTCATAATCTTCTTTCCCTTTTTGGTTACTGTATATTTTTCCACTTGCATTTCGCTCTGCTCGCAAAAACGACTTCTTCTCCCGCGCTAAATGTTTCGTCGCCGGCATTCACTTTCGTTTGCTTTACAAAACCGAGATTCACTGTATACTTGAATACTACACTTTTGCGTAAAGTTGAGCTTCGCCTACCCCTCTGGCTCTTCTTGATCGGGTTCAGCGTAAGGCCATTCTCCTCATCGTTGATCCGCTCGTAGCATGTAAGTTGCAGTAGCTTCCTCAACTTATGCTACCGATACTACTTTGAATTTTGTTCTACTGAACTTACTCCTCATGTTCGTCCCACTAGGTCCTGTACACAAGCGGCTAGTCACCCATTCCAAGTGACTATCCCCAAGTGTTGCATTTCTAACTTTCCATTCCGATCTTCCCTCCACAGTCGCCTTATCTTTAAACGTAGAATCGACAATCTGGTTCTAGCCTGCGTGTTCCCTTCACGATCCCATGTACAGTCTATCCTGGGATTATGGGGTTTGCCTCCTTCTACTGTATTCACTCTTATGTAAGAAGAAGAAACCGGATCGCAGTTCTTACCGCTTCATGTGACTGACGCGTTTCAACTTATAATCCCACCAGTGTATGAAGTGCTTGTCACAATGAGTGTAGTCTGTCTACTGCTCACTGTTCGCGTATCCGTGACGTAAACCGAACTGTGCCGTCTGCTGCTGTTTGAAGAGTCTCCGTTAGCATATTAAATGAAATGTGTTATGAGCCCGTTATGGCCACTACCACTACCACTGGTTTAGTCGTTGTCACCGGCGTGCTTTGGACCCTGCGGTCCGAGATTCGAGCACCGCCACCCAACTTTGGTGGTAGACAGCTTTGCTGTCGTTCGGTTCAATACCACGTCTAACCTATCAGGTCGCTACTCCAAGTCCCGAGGCTTACGTTGCCGGTCTCCACCACTGAACAACAGGTCATCGTGACAATGGGGTTCACCCCGTCTGCTGTTCATCACACAAATGTGTGTAAAAAAAGAACAGCCTAAGTTTATTTATGTTATCGATTATATTAAATCTGTTCTATACTACTAACCAATCCTGTTGCCAATTCTAAGTCTTCCAATTCCGGTACCTTAGATCGTCGGGCTCTCTGAAGATAATAACTTACAAATCATATAGAAATAGTATCGTTTGTTCTTTTTCGGCCAATTTGATCTTGAGTGATACACCCGCCTTTATGCTAACAGTGATAACCAATTGCTCAGTGGTTGCAAAATTGAACGACTTTCCTCAAGCGCGACATATACGGGGTGCGAGGAACTCAGTTGATGCCATCCGACAGTGCCCCGTTACTGGGTTATCAATGCCCAGAGTTATGAAAAAGGTCATTACTTGAATAAATCCCAGAACTATATTTGTGTAACAAGATGTGGATTATATGAATGTCACGATCAATTGGTAGTATTATTCTCAGCATGCAGAACGGACCAAGTCCGCTGATGCATCCAAAGGTAGATCCTGTCTAACACGCCAATCGCTTGATTATTTTTCCAATCCACTCTTTTTGTTTGTCTCCTGTCTTCTCCTCTTCGTTTTCTCTCGCTTATCGACCATTATCCAGAGCCCGTTTGGCTGAAATTGCCTACGTGTTCAAAGCGTTGACTGTCATGCTCACTTCACTTCGATCGGTCTGTGCCCAACGGGACGGTGAGTTATCACTAATTCAATAAATTTGAACGAAACACGAGTCATGTGTCTGTTCGCCCGGTGGTGATTTCACCTGTTATTCTGATTTTGCACCTTGTTTTTCCGTTTCAGTGGACCCATCCACGTGGCATCATGTGATCGATCTTTATCCCCACATTGTGGACTGTGTACTGGTGACGGGTGGAAGCCAAATGACCGTTGCGTTGCATCGTCTCCTACGGCTCTACGGAGACCTATTGCGTCCGGCTTGTCTGGACTCAGCCAAGGGTCGGGGAAGCGCTATCAATGGCAGTTAACTTTCAGTTCCTGAAACTGGATGTTTTATAGGAACTGTTTTGCTATCACACTCCAAGTCCCTTCCATTGTCCACTTCTTTTTGTCTCTTGCATCATTTCTAACTGTGATCGAAATGAAATGAGTTAAACTCATCAAAACCCTACGATCAGGCACGCGCATACACACGCATACATTTACACGTCTTTCTTGGTTTTGTGTGTATGTATGTGCGCGCGCGCAGGTCGCTACTGTGCTCATTTCTTCTCGCGTTTGGTTCAAGGATTTCTGGGAGAGTGTTTGGGTGTGTGCGTTTGTCTACTTATGTTTGTTTGAGATTGAGTACAACACTTTTTGAAGTTTCTCGGTATCAGGATACCCAGTCGCGATGTTCCTCTGACCGAGATGGGATGCAGGAGAGGGATTTGAAATACTCCGTGGCTCCAAACACGTTCCATGCCTCTTCGCATTCCCTCTTTTTCAAGCTATCTAATATGTGTCCCATTCACTTCTGTCTAAGACTACTGGTCCCGACGAGACCACTCCCACTTTCAGTTAGGCACTAAAGGGGGATGGGGCGGTTGATGATTATTTGTTTTCATTTCCTTCTGCGTCCTGTCCATCCCCCCCCTGATGCCCCACTCCTACCTCCAGCCCCTTTCTTCCCTTTGTGCATATGCGAGTGTCTTTGTTTGTGTGGTTAATTTCACAAATGGTCTCTCATTTTTTCTACAACAATGACGATCGTGCCAGTTGCTATACCGCGAATTCTTCCCATATGCTGATTTAGTCATTCCCACATTGTGTGCACATTTGGTTAATGGTGGGTCATAAGTACCGTGCTCATGTTTAAACTGGTCATCAGATAGCTGTGCAGGCGAGTCCATGGACTAAGAGGCAAACACCACAGTTCAGAGACCCTTGTATAACATGGTTACGGAACAGCGGATTGCCGTTAAACTATGGGTAAGGCTCGCAAATCACGAGAAGAACCGTAGAACCATTCCTCTGTGGCTATCTGTCTATCTATATGTGTGTATGTGTGTCTCGGATTGGATAATCGATTATCACTATCCAATGCATCGACTCAGGTCAATAAAATTAACCTTTGGAGAATTGTACAATGAGTTCCATAAAACGTTTTGCAGAGTCGCAAGGAGGAAGCAAACGTATCATACTGCCATTCTTTTTACTTGTACTGTGAAATCACCATAGATTCGTTGCAGGGAGCTTTGTGGGAAACCTAAAGAAATTGTTTAATGGTTACTTCTCCACACAACTTGTCAAAATACCTGCACATGCTTTGGACACATCTTCGCTGTCAGACCTCATGGATAGGTCTCTTTCTGAGGTCTGTGAACAACGAAATTTCCATTTGCAACGGTCGCAAAATAGCACCGATAACGCTGCTGAAACACGCACTCCACTCCCAATAGACAGCGGGATGTGGAGGTAGTGACAAAGTTATTTTTAATTATCAAACGCCAATCGAGCTGTTCGTAAGCATCTTGACACTACATCTGAGATTTGTTCACCCGGCTAGAGGTTGCTGCTTAAATAAATGAGCTTATTCGTCGTCTATTTGGTAACCCTAATAAGACCGAGATTCTAAGCTGAGTGACTGGTAGTATTGTTATAATTCCACGAGGCGGTGCTGGTCGAGGATACTCGTTTATTGAGGATTACATATGGGACGTCACTAATTTGGCATGTATAAGACAAAAACCTGATCAGAAACGTGCCATCGCAATTCTTTCCAACACAGGGTAATTTATAGGGCAATCGATCGTTATTCTTCCAAACATATCACTTGGCCCTTGATAGTCTTGTTATATTTTTGATCACTGAAAGAAATCACCAACTACGTTATGTACTACTTAGTGAGTAGTATCTCATAACAGTATGATAAATATTTCTTGATGGATGTACAGCTTTTGTTCGTATGGCTTTCAATCCTGCGCGTTTAAGTTTTTATGGTCATCGACATCTAAGACATGCGCATATCACGCCCCTACGACATCATGCTTTGGATTGACGTCGCACATTATGGATTGCGCTCAATCGGTAGAACAGGTAACGATCACGCTGAATGTGTATCCATAACTATCATTCATTTGTGTCCTCGTATGCTGAAGTTGACGCAAAACATGCTCACTGACCGTGTTTATTTGATTTCCCTAAAAGGCAAACATTCTCGGTTCTCATGTGTCTGTAGACAGATATTTAATCAAACCTTTGCAGTAGGTGACCCTGATCAGAGCATATCAAGTGTGCTTCTCCTATGACCAATCTGAGTGCCAAGGAAGGTTCTCTCAGCAAAGATAAAACTATTCAAGTACGCACGTACGCAGAATGTAAATAGTCACCGATGCTTCTCACACAGCCTATCAAGACTCGATTGCGACGAGGTAAATTCCGAACACGCTTCAATAACACTGACTATTGAATGGGCACTAACCTTGAAATATGATTGAAACTCACGAAGTGAATACGCATTGAATAAAGATTAAAGTATTTTCAATAATCCATATAACCATGCACTTAAATGTCGACCATGTGGACCATGTAGTTGAGGTTCAAGTACTTCAGCTGCCCGTGGTCACAAAAATAGTACGCACGCACTACTGATCCCATTCCCGGTAGTCCTTGTTGCTCCTCTCGCACTCACCTTCGACAACGTTCATCAAAATGTGGAAATTAAGTGAACCCTCACTCGGTGCGATCCATTCAGCGCATAGGAGAAATACATTAAAACCTATTGAATCCCCACCCCAATTCAACTGTCTCATTGCAAAAGTACTAGCGATAAGTAAAAGGAAAACGCTTGGTTCGCATTCACCTTAAACTTGCATTGTCGACAAGACAACGGTTTACTTCTGGATGCATCCACGCTTCTCCCCGCAAACAGTTTCCAACTCGGAATCGTGCTGTCGTCGAGTGAACAAGCACTGTTGTTAAATTTCTCGTCAACTTGTATTGTATTTGTTTTATGCCCCAGAGGCAAAATCGTTTTGCCGATAACTGGTTCATAAAACTAATACTAACGACCAACCACTAGCCTGAAGGAAAATTGCTTTCTCTGATCTACTGACGATGTTTCATAATGGATCACTCGTCAAATATTGATCATATCTCATAAGGATGGAACAGAAAAGGAAAACATAACTTAGCAGGTGATTTTTCTTTCTTGTCTACCTCACACGAGGTTAGACAATCACACCACGATTAGGGAAGCATCAGACAAGGGAGAGAAATTTTGCCGATTGGATGGCCACCTCACATCTACCTAGTGGAAGAATGTCCGGACAAGTTTCCAAAGGTATACAAACGAGTCGATTCAGGTTAGGCAACCTGAACGGCCTTTGGCGTCATGTTAACATCCTGTTATCTGTTTAGGGTCGATTGTATTTTGCAACAGTGCGATCAGTGCTATTTTGTCATACGGAGACGTGGCCGTAACGGGTAGGGGGAGTTGTACTACAGCATCGCATTGCACGCTTCTGTGCGGTCAAGCACTGACGTAATTACTTGATCTTCGTTGACTGCGTTGGCCATAGACCGTTTGTCACACATGCATCAACGGACTGGCATTCTCAGCGTGACACAATTGTCGAGGCCGCTATAGTTAGAAGAAATTCAAGGATACCCAAGTTTTATCGTGTTAGGACTTTGCGGTCTATCAAATGATCCAAACGATGGATGCATTTTTGAACGAGATTTAAGCACATCTTGGTTATTTACGTTCTGCATCTCCTTATCCTGGCACCGCTCTCTCAACATTCTACATACCTATTGTTATTCGACCGGCACACGGAAATGCATACATATACAAAATGAACGTGAAATATAAACTTCCGCTTACCATCAGTTTTCCGGTAGGTCCAAACGGCCTATTGTAGGTGGGAAAGTTGTGCTGTAATGGAACTCGAACACCCAACGCCCTGGTGATGGGATAGTGACACGTGCCCCCGCTTCATTTGTCTATCGGTTGTGTCTAGAAGATTCGGGAATTGTGTAGTCATTGTACTCAGTTGACAGAAATTCCTGTGTTTCTGTGAAACGCGTTTTACTGCCCCTCGCTTGAGCATGCATACGTTTGTCCAGCTCAGTGATTTTTCGATAGTTGTCATGGTAATGAACATGGGTTGTAAAGTGCTACATGTGTTATCTGTAATTCGCATCGGTATTTTACGGAATATCGGTTGTACATGGTGGTTCTTCCATTCGATAAATACGATTGGTAAACTGGAAAAAAGAACGCCATACAGAGACGATGGATGGAAAAATCCACGAATGTAATGGGTCGTTCGTTTACCGGCAGGAGTCA
>UZAN01042761.1:3247-21699 GCA_900618425.1 Echinostoma caproni | reverse complement strand
GCCATTGTATTAGACCAGACCAACGGTGAGAACTGTACAGATGTCTTCCTGGCTCCCCTTCACAGTCGTACATTGTTAAATCGCGTGCACTGTCTCGGTAGCCTTGGGGGGTAGACGATGTGTTTACCAGGCGACCACACCCAGTCTCGGGTGCGAACTCAGCTGTTAGTGGCATTGATGTGAAAACAGCTCAAAAGTTTCCGGGCCGAATCTGATTCTCTCGAGACTGGACAGGAGTGTCAACCGGAAAAAAAAGAGGAGAAAAATCGTGAAGGTCAGATCTGCTCGGGTTCAAGACAGTTTATACGTGATGGTAAGTGGTAGGAGAAAAGGTAATTCGAGCAGAACCGGTAAATGCACTGATGAGTTATACTACTTTTGCCTGAAAGCCAATGGTTGTCTACGAACCAACTGTTTTTTTCGCATTTCGACATTAATCCATTGTGATCCAAAGTTGATAGCTATTTTTCGCATTTGACCACCAAACGATCCACTAGGCTATTCACCATTGACGGAGAATTCTTCATTTTTTAAGGAGGAAGCAAACAACAAGATGTTTCTGATAATTTTTTAATGTATTGTGGGAATAACATATTGTCATATGACCGCTGTATATTTCATTTAAGATGCACCGTTCATTTTTTGTTAGAGAATGATGTGAGAAAACTTGTTCCAAAATACACGAGCATTTGCCGTAAGTGAAACGAATTTATCAATGGTAAGTTACGATCGTGTCCTATTGTACCGTTGATGGAAAGTGCATACAGGTTGTTAATCTTTCATAGTTACAATCCACACATGGGTGCCTCTTAAAGATTTTTATGTCACATAGTCAGTCTGCCGGTGTAGCTTTGATCATCTCACCAATGAATTGCGGATAGAACCTGTCAAAGTCTGTGGAACAATGCAATTGAAGCATTCAGGAGATACCAATCAGTTTTCGAGTATCTTATTTGGATTAGTCTATTCGATTGTTCACAGGCACCAGATACTCTTGATGGTTTGCGGATGAGGATTTCTCTACTTGGGGGATCGTTACTTCCTTATCGTCGACCGTGTACCTTAGAATGGGAGTTTGAAGTCCCAAACTGAATGATTGCAGTTCCAGTCCAGGAAAGGGTCACAAAACTAGCGCTCTGTTGACAAGTCCCGAAAAGTTTCACTGTGAAATCCTGATGGAACCGCACTGGTGGTTTTGAAAGTACACCTCAAATACAAGTGAAACCCGTATTTTCCAAACCTTCCTCATTAGTTACACAGTTGATGAGTGTTCCAACGATCTTCTCCCATGTAATAATAGGGTAGAAGAGCTGATTATCACACAACGGGAAAGTAACATCGGAATACCCAAGTGCTACCCCTTGTGAATTGAGTAATACTCCATATAAAACCTCAGACCAGCTGGGTTACTAATGAACTTTCAAAAGTCAATACACAATTGAATGTCACTTTATTCTAAACAAGAACAGTATGCTTTTTACAGTTACCTCTGCTGTAGAACTAATGCGACCGATTCCAGTTTATTTTTTGTTTAAGCCTGCACATCGCATGTAACTTGGTGAAGGTCAACCGTGAAAGGATGAATACTGTTGTTATGGTGTAGGCGGCATCCATTTGCCACTCCAAACTGCACCACGTATTATCAAACTACAGTAAAACGTTCTTAGTCTTTTACCATTCAAGCTCAAACATTTTCGTAATCCATAATAGGTGTTTATCAATACAATAATGAGGATAATATATTTCTATATATATATATAATAATAATAATATTCTGCTCAGTTTTCATACTGTCTCTAGTTAATAGCATTCTACCGCAACCTATGATTGTGGCAACTTTTAAAATCCGAAGTACAATAAAATTAAGTTAGGATTGGTTAGTTATTTGTAGGTGGTGAACGATGATGAGTCGTACCACAGCCAACTGAGTCCTCCCTATTCGGTGTCGTATGGCAGCCCTTTGATTGGCCACTTCCTCCTCTCCTGAAACTAGTATCATCATGTATGAGATAAAAGGAAGAAACATGAACAATAGAGAGAGAAAGAGAGAGAAAACCTATCCAGATATGCCAATAGGCTGGATAATTTGGGTTTAAAGATTTGGGCTGTCAACACGCCCAAATTCTTAGCTCTAGTACTGACTGGGATATGAAAAAGGCTCAAAAACCGGCAAGTCCAAAGAAGGGGTTAAGGAGACCAGTTATTGCCCTTTTGCACAGCAAATTCTCATCGTATTGGAATTTTCGGGTTCCGGTGCAACGCCTGTTTTGATCACAACAAAATTCCTTACATATATATATATTTTGAATATCTTTAAAAATGATTCATGAAAATCATGGCCTTACCGGCAAAGCAGGAACACATTTATATGATATGATGTTGTCTAATATTTGGTGAGCGTTATTTGTACCCAGATATTCTTAAGAGAATTTTAAAATTAGCAGACACCAGGTGCAGATGGTCTTTATAAACTTCACGATTGGTCTGTGATCCGATCCCTTGTACTTAACATCAGTAAGTGCATTTAATTTCCAGTTAGTTTTAAATTCAGTCTCCGTTATCTTTCATTAGCAAATAAATTCCCTAATCTTAGAGTTAACAATCAAAGTATTCCCAAATGTATACCTGGTAAATACCTAACATAACTCTAACCTAAATCGTTTCCTGACCTGCCAATGTCATCAGTGTTTTCACAAAAGTTCGAAACTATCGTTTTATGCTTACAGGCCCAGAAAACTGGTCGTACCACATAATCTTATTCTTAAATTCGTGACCGCCTGCACTCTTCCACACTGGCTATACTGCTCCTCGATTTTTATCCCTGGACTGAGAACAGACTTCAGTTGACATTCGAGATTCATTAAACTTTTGTTCAGCTACAGTGGAGTTGATACAGTCGTCTTAGTTGATTTATTCATTTCCGAGCATCTTGACGATTGTGATACTTACTTAGACACGATAACACGTGATCAAGGGCACTGTCTGCATGCACTAAGATATCGTGAAAGCCCTGTCAAATCCCCGAACTCTTTCCAAATATCAACTGCTTCCTGCGCGGACCTCCACATATAGAAATAGTGTGATTCCATACCTTGTTCGGTTACTCGTTAATGGTCAGAATATTCTCTCCCACCCAGAGAAACTCTTGCACTGATCTTTCTCTCATGTATTAAAATGTAGAATTTCTTATATCGTCTTTTTCCTTGCATTTGTTTTTATCTATCCACTATAAAAATCGTAAAGCGCTGAAAATTCACCCTTTGGGTGCCTGAAGCTTTTCATGACTTGATTGACTTGACTTGACTTGAGTTCAAAAACTTGTTTGCGAGGTTTCTGCCCCCTATGACTGGAAAGAAATGCTACACAGTCAATTGTTCAAAGTGCTTCTCGTCACTTATGAAATATAGTAATGAGCCTTGAGATTGTCAACTTACAAGCTTGATATATGAATCCTCGTGAGAATAGAGAGAAATAAGATACGATATTACTCTAAATCTACTTTACAAACATTGAAGGTGTCCTTCCAGCTGATTATGATAAGTTTTCAAACAAAATGTCAATCTCCGTGAACAGGCGAAAATAAGTGACAACATATTACGGCTGAGCCTCCATGTAGGTAACCGATTGTACTTCCCAAGTCGTCATCTAGCACCAGAACATATGTGTGCAAAGCCATCCGCAATTTATGCCTAATCTGGTGTGTGCAATCACTCATGAACTTGTAGATCTATGAGTGGATCCATTACTTGTAGAATACGGGAAAAATGCTTGTTTCTTTCAGAATTATTAAACTAATTTGTTATTTATTCACAATAGTGCCCCTCAGTGGATTTGTTAACATGCTACAATAATAACAACTGTTTATTGAATGAAAAACTAAATTCATATTTTAAAAATTAGTTTTGATGCGCACGCATCCCAATTTTCCACAATTATTACAACTATTATTCGTTGATTTCTCGACTGGCGGCGATAAATCAGTGCACTGAAAAACAACCGTAGAATGTAGGATAAACAGGCTGATAACGATAGATGTTATTTTAGAACGACCGGCCGATACCATCTCATGCTGATGATAACGATGATGATCGGCACTTGGAGGGCATACTGAAAAGATATTCGCATGATCAGTCTGGTGACAGTGACTTAGACGTTTGCAAAGCGATCAGCCTAAAAACATATATACCCATTTATACGAATTTGCACTGCAGAACTGATCGAAGAACAATCAGATACTATAATTATGCTGCGTGATTTATGAGTCTGATATTGCTCAGAATTGAATTAAGTCAGTCACTCATCACTCGTGCACCTAAAACGAATTTCCGGTTTATCCACTGTAATATCTTTCATTGGAAACAGTAATAAGTTACGAAAATAATAACTCTTTATTGAATGAAAAATCTGAATTCATATTTGAGAGACATTCGTTTTGATGCTCACATATCCAACGTTTTCACTATGAGTACAACAATTATTCGTTGATTTATCGACCAGCGACGATAAACCAACGCACCTAAAAACAATCATGGAATGGAAGATAAACAGGCTGATAACGATGGATGTTATTTTAGAACGACCGGCCGATGCCATATCAAACTGATGATAATGATGATAATACTAATCTACAGTTGAAAGGGGCATACTGAAAAGATATTCGCATGATCTGTCCGTTGACAGTGGTTTAGACGTTTCGCATCCGGACCAGCTTAAAAGCATCCATACATACAACGTGAGCACTGAAGACGGAAACAGAGACCAATCAGATATAAAACTATGCTACGTGATTTATGAGTCTGGTATACAGCACTTGCTCAGAAACGCATCAATTCAGTCACACATCCGGACAGTATTCTCGTGCACCTGAAACGGGGGCAGGATGTGTGCATCGTGATAGCAAGCTAACTTATTCAATTTATTCTCCCTTCAAGTTATGATCTACGCTTCGGCCAACAAGATATCCCATTCGAACAAATCACTACTGATAATTGTTCCTCAAATAACTAACTAGTTTAATTGATTCTCTATTAACAGTTTATCAAAATGATTTCCAATGTTCTAGCAGTGCAACCAGTTATCTCGAGCAGAAACAAAAGAGGACTTCACACTTTGCATGTGAAACGGACGTGTTAGTACCACCAGTTCCCTAAACCCATCAAGGGCAAGTGAATCAGAGTCCCGGTTGGTTTCGCCCCGCTCCCAGTCGAGTCAGATTGTGAACCAAATTGTTGGCGCGCTCTTCGAGAAGTGACAGCAGTGAGATAACAGAACCCATCCATTGGCAACAAACGGCAAGCACAAAAACCAACAATCATCACCCTGGATGGAGTACAGTTGTGCATTTATCATTATTGTTTGTTTGAGAAGAACAGACCGTGTTATAAATCATCTAGTCTGGAGGGGTTTCAATGTAACAGGAACCACGATTCCGACGAAGATTCAAAGTATGCATTTGACAGTTTGTGGTCTCCCTCTTTCCAAATAGATATGCGACACAATCTCTAAAAATTTCCTCACGTTCTGTGGGTGAACGTTCATTGATACATAACAAAAGTGGAACCCAGGTTTGTATTTGAGTTTGACACAACGAGAAACCATCTACATGGCGTATCGTCAAATGCTGTCTTGCGGTGAATTTAAGCATTTTGTATACATTTAAAATACCCTAAACATTTGATGTTGTAGAGAGTAAAAGACGGCTTCCGGTTAATTTATTTGTAGAAAATTGAAACATTTATTTCCCGAGATATACTTGAAGACAGAGCATAAGAAAGCTAGGTTGCATGATTCGTGCCAAGGCAGATTTCGCCGCATCTCAGCTGGTACAATACGGGCAGAAAACTACAGTTTATATCGTACATCAGGTTACACGAGACTCTGACAGGGACAAAGCATCAAGTTTTTGTCACTGCGAAGACAGTCACATTGCAACTGACAATTATTTTTGCACACACAGGCGAAGTTTCCCCTTCCTGATTGCAACCGACTACGCAAACCTGAGTAGCCCTGGAGTTCGTGTTAGCATAAAAGCTCTAATATCGAAAAGCGAAATTTGACTTGGCATAAATCGTGCAACCTACCTTTGATTTGATCTCTCTGTTTAAGTGTGAATTATATGTATCTACCAATCAAGACAGCGGGGATTAGATGAAATAAAGACAGTTGAGCTCAGCAAAAACCCTTGTCCATTTCATCACACTAGAAACATATAAAGATGAACTCTGCAATCACAACCCGCACTTTAAAAGAAGACAGAGAGGTACAAAATATGTATCTTGAAGAAAACAGCTTATGAAAAGAAGAAAAGACAGAGTTTCTTTATTTCATGCTCATTATGTCATTGATTGTTCCAGATTAAACGAAACAGAGGGACAAAGAGAGTGAGACAGCGTAACTCAACCATAAATGGTTGTGTTCATATCGCATATTAATTGATAACTGAAACCGAATACCTGTGTTAGGGGGTCAAAAAATAAGTTGAACGAAAAAGCGCACTGACTGTGGATAAATGTGATGTTCAGTAGATTGCAGATATATACGTGTTTGCGTTCCACAAGAAAGCGAAGCTTTGTATCGATTGGTGATTGATTGTTAAATTTATTTTGCATAGCTCAGAAATGTGTCCGTTCTATCCTGCGCTTGTTTGCTTCAAAATTAAAAAAGAACAGTATAGAAGTTTAACTACCAACGGAAAATGAGAGGGGGACAGTTTGATTCGTGAGCTGTATGAAATTTGCCTGATTCAAAAGTATCACATTATTGCAACATCTTTGAGCAATAAATGGAACCCTTGTTCTTTATGATTCTAAGGTGAATTCAATCTGGAGTCTGAGATTTGTATAGTCTCAGAACATTGATTATTCGTGATATTGTCAAAAGAGTCCCACGGAGCACAATTTCAAATAGAACAAGGAGTGGCGAACAAGCTCGTTTTCAGTGATTCGTAGTCATGCCAAAGACATCACAATAAATATTACGCTGTTTATATATAAATCAGTATTCAATCATAAAAACGCAAACTAATGTTTCGGGAAAGGGAAAATAACCTCATGGGTTATCTGGGGCTAAGTTCATCTTGGGACCGGATATGGAATTCTCAATGATCGCATAATTGTTAGGTCATTCGATCGTTGGAATCACTCGGAATATGGGGTGTATAGGGGGTGGGCCAGGGGAGCTTAAGCGCCTGCACAAATTGCTTCTGGGCACACAAAGGGGGGTTGTGCAGCCGAATTCCTACCGCTTCCGCTGTGGCTAGCATACAACAGCGAACCTGCCTTGATAATCGACCACGAACCCGATACAGGAGATAGAATACCTCGGTCACATTCACCGTGTGATTTGTTTCAGCTAGGCGTGAAACCACTGCACTAATGAGTGACTTAATTGTTCCTGTGTTTTGCCATGCGGGGTGATGTTCACGGATTCGTTCCGACAAACGCTTGACCGTGCGGCTTATGTACGTGGTTCCACAGGAACAGGTGAATGAGTACACACAAAATGAGGCGGCAGAATCCGGCATTTTGTCCTTTAGTCGTGCACACACAATTGGCTGGGAAGTGAACAAAACATTGAGCTTTGCTGCACGGAAGGTATTACTAACAGCATTGTATTTGTATTACCTCTGCTGATGTATCCCTTTTGAACGGCAAGGCAATGTATACCGACTTCTTTCTGACCTCAGTCTTCTTCACAATATCTCCACCGCACTGAATCACCTTGCTAACCAATCGTTCTGGATAGCCATTGTGTGTGAAGATATTATGTAAGAACCGGAGCTCTTCTTCTATTGTGTCTTCACTGCAAATTTTCTTTGCTCTATTTGCTAGACAGCGCACCAAATTCCTCTTCACTTTGAGCGGTAGAAAGCTGCGAAAATGAATATATTGGCCCTTCCAAGTGGTCTTCCTATATGCACTGATCGTTGCACCGAGCCGTCCGATCTACGACTCAAACGGACGTCTAGAAATGCCAATTTGTTGTCGTTTTCCATTTCTAAAGTAACTATTATGTTCTGATGAGCAGCATTGAATTTGCTCAAGAGCTCATTTGTTCTTGATGTTGTATTGATCACGCACAGAATGTCATCCACATATCGTGTATAAAACACACAATCATGAAGTATCCTAAAATGGATTTGTAAATTTTACTTCAAACAATGTACTTTTCTTGACGAAGTTTGATTTTTATTACAATTAATCTTTTAAAATCAAATTGTGCATCATGCAGAGTGATTCACATTGATGGTTTTCATTGACGTCATCGAGGAATCCACAGATCGATTTAACAGATTATAACTGATAATTAAATGTGGGTAAAAATTAAAGGAATGTAATACCTTGCAGGAGCTATTTTACCTGTATAAATATCAATCTAAGTTAGACACACATGCTAGTTTAACTATGTTGTATTATTTTCGTTGGATAATAGAATTTTAGTTTGTATTTCCTTTATTTTATTGAATCGGATCGAGATAATATCAGCGTTTTGAGGAAAATATCATTTACGTATGCGAATAGCGTCTATAATTCCTCGAGATATTCAATTGGAAAAACGCCCATTGCTTAATGATGACACATGTGAAGACGTAATTTTGTACCAACTAATAATTCCCTCTTTAGTATGAATAATATGTAGGTCTGGTGCTTTTCAGAGTTTAATTGAACTTGATTTTTCTCCGTGAACGCGGTGACAATAGACGAGAAAGCTCCACGGACGTGACATTCCATTACATGGAAATGAAAAAAAGTTATCAATTCGGTAAATCGTTAGAACTATTGGAGGATGAAATGTAATTGTTACATCTTCCCAAACAGGAAAGGCCGAAAGGCATACGTGGAGGAAAAAATCGCTAGTGACAGCGGTGCTACAAAAGATCCAGGAAACTTTAAAAGGAACTTGGTGTTTTGAGTGGAATAAACTGTGCGGTTCGCTGATTTTCACTTTGCGGAGATCACTGAGAAAATACAAGACAGAGGTTTTGCACGGCTTACTTTTATCCATTGTGAACCTCTAATAAATTAGGGGAAAATTTGAAGGCAGTTGTTTGTAAAGAACTGAACATGCTTTGCAAGGTTTCTCTGAAGTTGTCGATATTGCCAGGGGAAGAAAGAGACCACGCATCATCAGGTTCTCCTCTCTGTAGTACTAATAAATAAAGTCAGACGTTGTCCCCTACTCCACGCGGAAACCGTCTTGTTAGGGCTTTCATATCTCAACGATGATTTTTGGCTACTTCAGTTACATAAAAAGAACAGCAAAGATGCATTATTGAGTAAGATCAAAACAGTGATTGTCATGTGGCCATTTATCAGGGTAAATTCGCACTCCAACCCTCAACACTATTGCATGACCTGTCCGCCATATTTTAAAATTGACCTAGATCGTGAATATTTGGATTAGCCCGTTCGATTTTTCACAGGCATCAGGCACTGTTGATGATGTTCGATGTGGGTTTCACTCCTTGGGAGATCGTTAATTCCCCACTGTTTGTTCGCATTTTTGTGCGATGGAAATGGTTGTGATAACCGATAAAGAGCACTGGACAGCTGTTTCGTCCTGTTTAGGACTCAACAGCAGTGCGTACATTTTGTGTCCCTGTCAGGACTCGAACCGCGATTCTTCGGGCCGGGACTTCAAACTACACGGTCGATGGTTATCACCTTGTGCAAATAGCTCAATCAATTTAGATGGTGAATATTTGGATTAGTCCATTCGGTTTTTCACAAACACCAGGCACTGTTAATGATGTACGCACTGCTGACGAGTCCCAAACAGGACTAAACAGCTGTCCAGTGCTCTTTATCGGTTATCACATCCATTTTCATCGCCTTAAAATTGACCTGTTTATTGTGCTGCACTTCACTATAGACAATGAAGTGCCCCGAAAACGAGCTTGTATGGCATATTGTATTTTTATTATATCCTAGTCTTGATCGAAACTACTGCTATATAAGGCACCGCTTTCAGGTTAATTCAGGTGTTAGCTATAATTATATGCTTCTAAGATGTATGTTTTCTGACCAATATCTGTTTCAGGGAACACTTTATTGATAAAGTGGTGGCACTGTCAGTTTTTTTAAATTATGGTTTCGTGTTATCTGAAGTTTGTATAAAATAATCCAAAAGTTAACATTGAGAAATTAAACCAGTCAAATACGCTCATTGTAGGGCCACTTCAAGGCGAAATTCCCTATGGGAACCGTAACTATCTGCGTTTTTGGTAAGCGTGTTCCAGTAATTGAGGGAGACATAATCCATATTTGTTTGGCTTTAGAACTCATTTTAAACAATAAATTTTCTTCAACCGTCGTATTTCTGCTAGTAGAAAAATTGAGCATCTAGCTGGTTCAAGTCAAACAGCACGAGATTTATGCGATGTGTGCATACCCTGTAAATTTGAGAGAGTAGACAGTGCACTGTATCGCTATACCTAGCCGCAGATGGCAAAATTCATGACCAATTCTTATGTTCACTATTTTGTGGCAGTGTTTTTCCGTTTCGTAAAAGTAGATCAGGTAGGGACATGTTTAGGGATAACTGCTAAAGCGTATGATACATGTCGTGTTGTCCAGTTAAACGGAATATTCAACTTAATCCAAACAGCATAGTTTTGGATTAACGTTCAACAATTTGAACAGTAGTAAAAATGTATAAGAAAAAGCTTTTCTCAGTAAATATCTGCATAGTGATTTCTAGCTTGTAGATGGGTGTGCCGAATGATTTCACGCTTCTTATTTCATGTGCGAATCACTGGGGATTTTGGGCAAGTTTAAGTTGAGAGCATGCTGTCACTCAGCTTGTAGCATTGTTCCCTCATGTATGATGCATACACACACCGTGGAAGAGCTAAACTTGGTTGGTAATCTTCAAGATTAACCTTGCAACGTGGACTGTGTTGAAAAACAAGTACCAGGTCACAGCGGAAGTTGCACACGCGGAGAGCCCCGAAATGGATAGATCCGCTATGCAGCTGGATGGAGCCACCAGCTATCACAGCAGGGCGAATCTGGATAGACTGAAGTTTGTCCTAAAATTCTGGTGAATTGATGAAAGCAGCAGCTTATGTTTACTCGTTAAACAAGATTGCTTGTTTGAAGATTTATTTCCGGTCACATTCTCTTTATTATTGCAATTTGGAAAAATCCCGTGAAAGTTTTCTTGCAATGCAGTACCAACGAAAAAAAATTCTACTCAATTCACACAGTTTCCATTTGCATACAGAACGATAATATTGGTCATTGCTAGAAATAGCTCAATTGAATCATTTTTTTAATTTTGACTACCGTCTGATAAGCGTTTGCGCATTCTTTGAATGGTTTCATTTTTTCTAAGTTCGCCAGTTGCTCAGTTTTTTAATGCATTGTCACTTCTGATTTTTATAAATTCTTTTATTCTAGACACATATCACACCACTTCTTAATAGCGAGTAACTAACTTGAATAACTCAACAACTAAAAAAATAACCAATCATTCCAAAATCAGAAAATAGGATAAATCCTATTTCTTTTGAAATCATGGGAAAGTTTTGATGAGGATATTTCTATTCGCCTCTTGGCTTGCACAATAGGTAGAGCACATTTTTTTCGTCTCATTTAGGCGTTTGTCGCAATTCGTGCCGAATGAAAGTTGATCAACTGTAGTACTGTTGCTTTAGTCGTTATCAAAGTTTTTCCAGACAGAACAATAGAAGTCATTCAGTTCTCTCTGTTTGTCGTGCGGCGGAAAGATGGACGGCGAAAAAATGATGTGAGATTAGAAGATGGTGCGCGTATCTACTGAAACAAAATTGATTGACGCACACGCGTCAAAAACGGTTTTCTGTTTCCCACTCCGAGAACAAAACGAAGAAAAGTTGCAGCAACTGAGTGTTGTGTGTTTTGTAATTCATTTTATTTTGGCTCCTGGATGATATTTGAAAAATAAGAAAATCGATTTCTCTTTTGAAGAATGCGTCAAATTAGGCGTTGATTTAGGGACGAAATTCAAAATTTTTATCAAATCAATTGTACAGTACGTCTTTGTTCAGTAATTTGTAAACATCGGCACAGTGATTTAGACCAGTACTGTATACAAACTCTACTATAGATTATTCGCAATAAATCAGTTCACAGGTTTCTAAATAATTTCTGAAACAAGTCTGTTTCCATGGTCCAGCGGAGCTATAAGATAAGGTGAATTCAGAAGCTCAGACAATCAATTCCCAATCGCCACTTGATGTATAATCGATCAGCATGTCAAAATCAGTAGATTAATTTTCAAATGAGGAATTCAGCGGTGTTTCCGTTGTTCAATTGTTTTTGTGAATGAAATAACCTACCGTCTGAACCATTAGTGGAACTTCAACTTAATTCATCTTGAGGAAATAAAATTAACAATTAACAATCTGGACATGATTGTGTTAGCCCTGAATCCTTTAATCGATGTTCCATTTTCTACAAATATCGCGTGTGACTGAGTTCCATACATGAGTGCTGATGAACACGTGAGAGTGAATTATCCTTAGAGGAACCCACCAAACCTTCTGAAAGTTTAAAAACTGATTCTGTCACACATCAGCTTACTATCTACGTTATTTGCGAGACAAGAAATAAGCAGCCCGGGATTTGTTTGTCCAAATGATCACCAACTGATCTTTATTGGCAACACTCCAATTTTGATCTTTAATGAAACTGCACTGCTTCAAACCCACGAGAATTGCGAACGACTTCTAACATGTGTCCGTTTGCCACAGGAAAATCACAATCAAACTCATGTTTATTGAATCTGATAAGGCAATTCAATGTATTGATAAGTAATGCCTTCATACATTGTTGTTTTTATGACAAAGGATTACATTTTACCAATGCCTTCCGATTGATGAAAGCTCAAAACTGCTCACCAGTAATGAAAGGATAAGAACAACATGAAGTATATTTCTCATATACCCATTCTTCTTACTAGTAAAATCCACAGACTAAAGTCGACTTAAAGCCAAGGCTGATTGATTTTCATCGACTGGAAGTTTCGTCTGTTTATTTGAATCTGTCAAATACAAAAACGTATATATATATCTATATTTGCAGATTGATCACATGAGAACCTAAGTGAAACCATAATGATACCTGCTATAGTCACGATTTCATTATCTTTGAAAAATCCATCGTGATATTACTCAGGGTTCTCTTGTTCCTGATGGACAATTTGCAGGTGAATTGTTTTAGACAAAGTGATGGAGGGAGGGGAATTTGGCTACAGTGATCTTGTATTAGATCCGTGATTGTCTAGTGGAAGCAGATGAATTTAATGGGTTTTGTGTATCACTATGCAAGTGGGATTTGTTCTGGGTCGGCATCTTTTCCAGTGCCTCGACCACGAAACTGAGCGTAAATGAAGCACTCACTGTTCATCACAATTTTCGTCGATGCGGCATCGATCGCCATTTGTCAGTTCAAAGGGGCGAGCCCGTTAGAAAGAGGGAGAGAGAAATAGAAAATCAGAACCGTAAAGAAATATTTTATTCTGAGCAAAGAAAATTGAAAAGTGGTCTTCCTTAACTGGGAGAAGTCCGTGTAAGGAAAGGTAGATAGCCATTCAAAATAATCCGAAAGCTTGTTAATATGGAACAAAGCTCAAATTAGGTAACGATTATTCTTCCAAAGTTTCTACTCAATCTCGCAGTCTGTCATAGCTACAAGCAAACAAGTACAGAGAATAAGATACCAGGAAGAGGAAATATATCTCCGAGTCGAACGAGCAAAGTAGTCTGAAAGTAAATAAAATGAGAAGTTTTGACATGGGGAATACTTTTCTCTCGGTTGCACTCAGTTTGTCTCAAGATTTGGGCAGTTGTATCACTGTTCAAACGTAATGATGTGTGAACCGTTTTCGTCCCAACGGTTGTAATCCTATTTGGCGACAGATGGCGCTTCGCAATGTTGTCCACAAATCGCTTTGTTTAGCCAGTTTGTAGGAAAACTTCGTGGATACATCTAAGTTTGTTCTCAACGTTATCATCAGTGCATATTATCCATGCTTTCGTGGCCAGGCACTGAATCAGGTTTCTTTCCCTTTCGAATAGAACATAGACTTTAAAATGGACATAATGATTATTATACGATCGCCTCCCTTTTGGATAGTGCTCTGGATATATCCATTCAATCGACAATTTAGTAGAATGTCCAGAANACCCGTATTCCTTAAATTTTATTCTTCATCACATGGTTCACTTCGAACCCAGCTCGGTTCGAATCAGTCACTCTCAGCAAACGACGCCCGAGCGTGCAAAACATATTGAAGGAAAACATTACAAGATCCTTCGCACAGATTTAAGTGAATGCGTTTGAACTTCAAGTACCTATTCTGTATGTTACGGCAACATTTTTGCACGTAGATGTGCATCCCAGTCCCTTGGTGCACCATTTCTTACCAGATTCCCGTGCAATTCTGAATGTGTTTAGAATACACTGAACATCAAGATAAGGTCGGAGATTTTAACTTTGCTCTGATTGTTCTACGTTCACTGATTCTCTGCCTCAGATATCAGATATCCTCTGTTGAAAGTTCATCTTCGGGTGGAATGAAGCAAATACTCGACTTGAAATGAATCGATTCGTCTCATTTTGAGAGTACACACATCTCTCTACCCAGTGTGGGTTAAACAGTAACAGTTTAGTGGAGCATAGCAACGGGTGGATCTTTTAAAGTTAATGGCCCAGTCGATGGATAAGCATAGCGCCTAAGAATCTATGCATTTAGGTTAACTGGAAATATTTTGTTCGTTAGCTGTTTGCACCGACAGTAGGCCCCGTCCTCTAATGGTTGACGGTCTTGCTAAAGAGTTTTCGGCTTAGTTGATTCTGACAGTTGAGCGCTTAACTGAGGTTTTGTAGCTGATGCCAAGCCCAGCTTCTTGGAGCAATAGATGAAACCAAATAAGTAGAATAAGCCTCTACAGAGATAGGACAAACCCACTGGATAAAGTTGTTTCTCCTAGTTGATACCGTTTATACCCATAAATCCAATTTCGTTGAACAATACGTGCATTGTTTTTTTATATCTAGGGTTCTGATAGAACGCCGTATATTGGCTGCAATGCGTTTTGTATNGCTCGTCATTCGGCCGAATTTTACTGTTATGTCGATGTCAAACATATTCCGGAGCCACATATACTCTCATCAGGATACGCTAAGACTGGAATCTAAGAATTCTGTGCCTCACACAAATAGTCTGCTTGAAGAATCTAGCAATCACACATGAATCAAGAAGCGCAAGCCTGCTGGATGACAATGTGCGTACCCCTCCTGTCAAGATGATCGTGCCGTCATTGGTCAGCACCAACGTTCACTCTCTCTTCGCAGAGATCGCAAACGTAACTTCCTCACTGAAGAAATGAATTCATTCCAACACATGCGGTATACAAATAAAAGAAACCTGGTTAAATCAAACCGCTTAGGAAGCTCTTATGCCGGTAGATGGCCTCGATTGCTACAGACAGGATAGACAACATAGGAGAAAGAGAACTGGAGGCGGTGAGGCGACGTGCATTAACATGTCTTGATGTGGCCAATCTGAAGAAGTATTCAGATGTTCTGAAGCATGCATTGAATGTTTGTTTATCCGTTCGTTGTCACACCAAATTTTCCCCAAATAAAAGTATAATTAGTACTGCTGTGTACATAACTCCTTCGTGCTCCCAGTCTGATATATATCTTCTTTCTTTGATCATTACGTCCCGTTGTTGTTTCCAAAATTAGATGAAAATCTTCATTTGGTTGCGGGTGACTTCAATCATTCAACCAGTTCCACCCTCTGCTTTCTTTTGTCTTTTCCGATTCGTTTTGTTCTCCTACCAGAGGCAGCTATGTACTTTACAGGTTGATCACAAACCATTCCACTTTTTTTCCTCTTAAAATACTGGCCACAGTCGCTACCAGGGATCATTGTGTTCTCCTCTCTCAGGTATACTCTCGCTCTGCATATCCAGGATTCATGCGATTAAACCAGGTAATGTTTCATCTCCGTAACTTTTTATCAACCCGTATTCCTCTTCTCTGTCGTTCCATAACGATCTCCTATTCTTGGTTTGCTTCTTGTTCATCGCTTCTTAACTGTGCCGGTCTTTTCACCACGACGATGAAATCGATCTTCCATTATTGTTCCATGGAAACGCTGTTTGCAGCAACAAATTTACATCTCCTCTTTTGAACTCATTACGAAGTAAAAAGGAACGATTTAATAAATTCCACCATGCACCTGCTGTAAAATACTATTCTAACTTAATTAAGGCTGGGATAACACTTGTGAACAAGACGTCTGCCATCCCAAATACTACAAACGAAAACCACAAGGCTTCTATGGCAAGGAATTAGTCTTCTTTACGGACAAAAAGGGAAAAACGTGAACACGGATGTCGAGGTGAATAGCCTTAACTCTGCATTTCTTCATCCGTTCAATGGTTGCCGGATACTCTCTTTCCCATTTGAGATTTCTAATTCCGATCTGATTCCTTTTTCCAACGATGAAACTTTTCAGCTTCTGTATTCCTTCAAACCATCGTCATCTGCGGGCCCTGATGGTCTTCCTACAGCGTTTCTCAAGTTTGAAGAATGATGACACCCCTCATCATCGAGCCCATTTGAGCACAGTTAGTTTCCGTTTCCTGGCGATCAGTTACCATATGTCCTTTTCCAAAGACCTCATCCTCAACCGCTCTTGCAGAACGTTTTCGTCCCATTACATTGACGTCTGTTGTTCTAAACTTGACCGAGAAAGCCATTCTGAATCACTAACAGTCACTTATCACCATTCCTCGTGATACTCTTCACTTTGCTTATACACCCAACAGGTCCTTTTAGGATGCAGTTTCTGCTCGGATTCATTTATAAGCAGTTTATTGAGCAGCTCGGCCAAATTCGTTTGTTGCATTCTCCTTGATTATTTATCTGCCTTTGATTCTGTGTCCCGGTCTTCCTTCCTTTTTAAGCCTGAATCTTTTGGCACCCCAAGACAGCTGCTTTCATGGCTGTTTGATCATTTCACCTAGGGAGTCTAATGCACAAAGCTGGGCAGGAATATATCAAATTCTCTAATCACTAACTCTGTTGTGATTCAAGGTCCTGCCTTCTCTCCGTATTTTTTCTCTACTGTCAGTAGTGATCTTTCAGTTCCACACCCTGCTCATACCCGAAAGTATGCTGACGATGTCATCTTATGTCAGATCGCTTCTTCTTTTTGGGAATTTTTTCCCTCTACTGATAATCTCTCCCGAATCCAACAACTTTCAAATCAGTCAGGCCTTAATCCTACAACTTTTACGTGCTTTGAAAGCATCTTTAGTTCTCCTCGCTCTACATATCCGTCAAACTCTGAAATCTTCAATTGTAAAATTTGTTTGGAGTGACCTCAATCAAATATCTCGGTGATACTATCGACACAAATCTTCAGAAATGTATGGGAAGTCTTTGGCTTCTCTCCTTTCAGCTTTGGAGGCTGTGACCATATCGCACTCCCCGACAAGTTTTGTTCTCCTTTGTTAATCCGTGCTTTCTCCCTATTTTACTTTATTGCTCCTCTGTAGTGTTTCTCTGTCTATTGAAACAATAATGGATTGATGCTAATAGGCCGTGTATTTTTAATTTCACCGAACTTAGTACTAGTCATATGTAGTCTTCTATAACCTTTACCAGTAAGATTCTAAACAACCCCTTCAATCCTTTGCATCTTGTTTTATTGTGATTTCACAAATCCACCAAATATTGAATGTTTAGAATCATTCTAAATTGTGATCACTTTTGCATTTATTTTACTAATGCTTTCTTTTTCTATAGTTCACTAAATACATCATCTTCGTCATCATCGTAAAGCAAAATACAGAGAAGCGAACTTCACACATCGCCGCCAAACACGCAATGCATTTGCATTGGGGTTTGACGGACGGGTATTGCTAGGATGTCCAGCCACTAAGCAGGTGAACCTCCAACTTGGGGTACCGGGAGTCTGAATTTCGTCCGACCTCTTACCTTCGACCTTGCCGGCATTAATAAATCTTCGGCGTGACAAAAGTCATCTTGTGTAGCTCGTTGGATNAATAGTGAGGTTTGAAATCAAAATCTACCGTGTAATAAACTGTTGATTTAACCGCTCGATAACTACTGGCGGCAGTGCAGTTGTGTGAAAAAGAGCAACAGTGTCCTTGGAAAAGGTAATTGGTTTAAACTCAGATAAATTAAAACAGAAAAGTAGGCTAATGCTTAGAGAGTTTGAGCTCACTGCAAAGTCATTTCTGTTTGGATAAACTGAAGTTAAAATTGGTTTTAAGGTAACCATGTTGTATCTTGATGGGAGGGATGGTGTGTTTGTGCGCATGTTTGTACAGGTATAAATGAGCGATTGTTTATCATTTGTGGCCGAATTCAGGGTGCTTTTGCTGTTTGACCATGTATTGTTTTAGTTGATCACGTGATGTTGAAGAA
>UZAN01042760.1:27956-42183 GCA_900618425.1 Echinostoma caproni | reverse complement strand
AAACTCATTTTTCCAGTCAGTCATTGTTGACTTTGCAAATTCGCCCAAAAACATTGGGAAAATGACCAATCAGGAACAGGTATGTCATATGGTGTGATTAGAGCCCTTTTTGGAGCTGAAAATGGAAATTTAAACTTTATAAAATTTTATTCAAAAAACGTGCTGGAAACAGTCTTCTTTGGTGGCTAAAGTGGGACTTTCTCTATAAAATATTTAATTCATTTTATCTCTGCATCGTGAATATCACTGTCAGTCTTAATCAATACAACAAATCAGGAATCGTTCGATCAAGTCACATCGTATTTGGTCTATGTTGATTATAATCGGTGTGGAGGGTTTATGATCTGACGGTCTCCTCAGGAAGTAGATTGCCCCGGTCGTTTTTGGTATACCCGTTTTGATTCATTCGGGTGGACGATCAATCGCTCTCTGCTGAACGTGCGGTCTGTGTCAGTGGCAGGTGTGCAAGTTTTTTGGGCATCGAAATTCTTCTTCGAATTTGGTAACGACTGTGTTGGTGTGATTAACGCTCATCATTCTGCCAGATTAAGAAACTTTGTCTTTTCTGAAATCAAAGAGTAACTGCTTCGACAGAGATAAAATGCAACTGTACAAAATGTTACTGATTGAAAGAATGCTTTCGCTATGCAATATCATCTAATCGGTTTCAGAAACAATGGCACAAACTACAAGTCCTTTATAACAAAAAATGTGTTGAACATCTTGCTTAACACTGAAAGTTACCTGATCGATGGGGAATGTTTGCATTCTTTTATTAAAACTAAATATAGTTGTGTGGAGTGGTCCTGTTCGGGGCGTAAATCAAGGATTATGGAACCCCGCTCACCTTCCACAAATCATTTAGAGCACGTGTTTTTTCCCCAAAGGTGCATACCAATTGTTCCGGTATTCGCGTACTAGGGCAGGATACACTTGAACTCGTCGTTTCGTCATATACTTATCATCTCACTTCTAATCTCTACCAGATGTAGTGATGCCATCTCCAAAAGCTGGAGTGGAGGCTATCGCCTGCCGAGAAATTTTATGGCAATCCAGTGTGCCCAATAGATAGTGTATTGAACTAAACGGTATTCGGTTTGCAAACCATTCGATCTAAATAAATCCGCTGGTTCCACATTGTAATATGCATCAATGAATCAATACGTACTTCCAAAGAAAATCTCGTATCTACAAAACTATTCATTGGACGAATTTCTGTGCCGTTGATTTAGGCATACACCTACGCTCATTTACGACGTTTGTATCAGGTCGATGCCACGATGAACGTAGTTGTTGTGCGAGTCACTTTTGCTAATTGGTTGACGGGTTGAAAAGAATAATCATTGCCACGTCCGCCATTGAAAAATACAATTTTGAACACAATTTTTAAGGTTTTCAATAATTCAAACAAATTAGATGCATTTTCGCTCACAATTTTGACTAACCGCCCTTCATACTTCATTTTATGACACCACATTCTGTCCATTCAGTGGACCACGCACTAAGGATCATCTGCTTTCAATCTTCGAAATTGTCAAGCATTCAGCTGACTAACTACCAATAAAGACAAAATGAATTCTATAGTTGAGATCAATCTGAGCGTGTTGACTGACACAGCCGTAACACATATTTACCTCCAAAGGGATTTGCGCTTTACACTCTGGACAGGACAGTAGATATTCCTGCCTATCGATCTCTAATAAAGTTAAAACTGTAGTTTGCTGCCCCGTTAGGGTATAATCGGCTAAATAATATAAGGATTGCGCGAGTCAAGAGAGACTACGTAGTTAATCGTTTGCATTGTGTTTCCTGACCTTGTTTATGTCCGGAAATATGCAAAAATCACGTACTACAAAATTGCAACAACCCAAACATGTTTACCAGCTGCGGGAATGGGACCTGCGTTTATGATGGTATGAATTAAGGGAACTTATTAGAATTAGATTTAAAAACCACTGTAGTTTTTCCGTATGTAGTGTTATTGAGGACGGAAATAGACGCAACCCATAGAAATCCATTTGAAAATCACGTAAATTGCTGTGTGTGACACGAGGCATTACAGCTCCGACAGTTCTGCGAAGTGAGTGGGCCACTCCCTACATCAGTAAGAACATTCACCACAGGAAGCGCAGTGGCATGATCGCAGATACCGATAAGCAATCAAATAGATAGGGAGATTGACGACGACAAGCGTAAACATCAGTGCTTTCAGGCTGCGATCTGGCCGGGCAATCAAGCACGCAACGGATCACTCATTCGATAGTTCAATAATGCAATTCGATTTTTCGAAGGGAATGGATTTTATAACAGAAGTCAGAGTGACACGCGTGCGTGCAAGCATGGTAACAGCCAAAAGCAGCTAATCAATTAACAACGTCATAGACACGTGTCGTTACGGTTTTAACCAATAGTTGGATTGTATCCGCTTTAAACTTGGCTAAAGTTCCTTTCCTTTATCCTATTGGAGAGCGCAGATAAACGAGGTGCAAACATTTCGTAGTAATTTTTCCAGTTTACGAGTTGCAAATACCATGCGGACACATGGTTGTACTTACCTGAAATCAAAGTGTTACTTTGCGATTTTCTTTCGTAAAATTGGTTTTTCCTTGTAACATCATATCAATTACGACATACCACTCCCATCCCCTATGTTACGGCGACTGGAACACCGTAGATGATGATGAAAACAACATTTGATGACTCAGATAAGTTTTGTGAGTGGCATTCTCTCCTTTAATCTGGCCCTTTTTTATCTGTACCATTTATTATTATTCCTGTAAAGCATAACGGTTTCGATTCTCGTTTGATTCCGCTCGGTTGAGCATTAACACTGCACTTGTTCGTCTATCATCGTACGGTCCGCCTACTGAGGATCACGGTCAAGTATGTATACGAAATTGATTGTATCACTGCACATTTCCAGATACCGTATTATACGTGATTCCACTATTGAGCGATGTTCGTTGTGTTCTATTATTATTGGACGTTTCGGTTGATCGTGGGGTTTGCGATAAAGAATCGTACAAACTTCGGGATCACGAAGTTGTTCGGCTGAACGATACGCGTGTAAGACAGTTTCAAAAGGGCGGCCGTAACACCCTATAAGAAAAATAGCGGTTGACCTACAAAATAAAATTACTTAGGTGACAGTCAAGCTAATCCTTTTCCCATCCAGCATTAACGTCTCATTTTGCACTGACAATCAATCAAGCTCTTCATCTGGGCTTGTCATCACTCCTTTGCCGTTCACTAACACGTATATTTGTGTTTGTGACCGAAAAGAGTAGCATGAGGTTTCAGAGATTCACTCTTGGATTGACCCATTCGATTGCGTACAGGCACCAAAGACAGTTGATGGTCTTGGATGTGGAGATTGTCAAGCACCCGTCAGTTAAATACATTTATATGTGGTGCAATTATTTGTGGTGACCGATAAAGCACAATGAACTCTCAAGTTACGGTTATTATTAGCATCTAACCCACCTACACAACATCAAACCATATTGTTAATTTTTCGGTCTACTGACTCCAAAAAAGTTGTTCATCCATACCTGCCCGGTACTGTAAAGTAGGTTATTGTGATGAAAATACACGTCCCAGATACAAGTTTTTGAGTGAACTGACAATAGATTACCGCGTACGCATGCCTAATCAGCTGAAGGACCGCGAAACCATCCGTGTGCTTCCAGAGGAATTTTGTCCAGTCATTCATATACTTATTATGAAATATATCTATATGCGATTTGTAGATCTACCTTGGCCTGGGCAACCTGGCGGTATTCAGACCACATGCAAATCATAGAGCGCTTTTCTTTTTTATGAAGATTATTGTACCGTGATTTGTTTTGCACATGGTCTGGTGTCAAACGTGTGCGAAAAATGACTATCTGATCCAACTATTGAGCTTTACCTGCGTTCCTTTGTCTTGTCTAAATGGAACGCATCACAACACTGTGATACGTGTTCGCTTAGCCATTCACATCAGCATTATTTGATTAAATAAGTGTACACAATCGATCAGAATTTGAAGAAGTGTTGGCTACAGAATCTTGATCAAATACCATTTACCAAATGATGGTGTCCAAGAGAAAGGTCAAAATTATGGTTTATTCATACAGGTCAGGGGGGTGATAATGCTTCTTGCTCTCCCGGTAACATCATTTTTTGTTCCGCAGGCGAACAGGTTAGTTCCATAGCTTGTCTGACACAGTACTTGTGTACTTGCATTCAGTAAATCACTGGTCATTACTCATTTTCTTACCCGTGCCATAAACACCCTTTTGCATTAACTGTTGTACCGATCCGCTAGCGTTCAATATGATACCATACATTAGGTTGATAGTGTTTCAGGACCAATGCTGTCAGATATTCTCTTTGTCCTTTACTTTCTATCAAGAACGAGATTCACTTGTCCCAGTTCAAATAGTATGAGGCATGTAGTATATAAAAGTGTGAATATTTGGCATGATCACTTTCCCCTCGAAAATCGTAAGTTCGTTTTTCATCCCGAGATTAAACTAGGAAAGCGCTACTTATCCGGTAGTTGGTATTCTTTGAGTCAATTGGAAACTGTCTATAGGAGATTTCCAAATGCACATCTTTCATTGTTGAAGGTTTTGCGACACATAATGGCATGTGAATCAAACAGTAACCGGTATTGCGTATCATGTTTTTACTGAAATAGACGACTGTGGATGACCATGGATCGTTGAAGTGTTCACAGTCTGATTCGACATAAATGGTGATCATTTTGTTTTGTGCCTCCTATCTGAGGCTGTTATTTTATATCATCCCGTGATTTTTCAACATATGCATAAAGTTAAGGACTAACCAATATTACAGCACACCTGATGACTGTTAGGACGAAACGTCAATCAACGCGCGCAAGCACGTTAGGCAAGGAGTTTGTGCATGATATGATTAGTTAAGTGTGACGTATTTGACATTTCACTGAGCCTACAACTCACCCAACGGCCTGATCGAACAGTCGCCTAGTCAAGGAAACAAACTTATTGGGTTATCGATCTCGATGAATCAGTTGCTCATTATGTATGCTTATTTTTATCTCTGACTATAACTTATTCAGCCACCGCGCTTGCGATCCGTTCTTTCCTGCTCTCACTTCTTTGGGGCTAACAAAGGGGCGCTCATTGTGATCAACTGGAATAAGGTCCGACCATAACCGCGATACATTACACGCCAAGTTAGACAAATATCATTTCGGACCCTCGTCACAGTTCATCGTCATACTTTGAGTAACACGTGAATACTAGTATTTTCCCTGAATATTAACCCGTGCTTCAGGTACTTTGGCCTTCGTTCATGAATGTTAGCATTATTGTGAATTCCAGTCAGGATTTGGGTTACCATCTAAGCGTAAAACCATAGCTAGCCATGAGTAAAACAACAGATGAAACACCATACTAGTTGACCGCTCCCCTGTTTCTCTTAGAAGTTTCATCAGTTGACTTTCTAATCAGTTGGAAGTACAGCCTAATTATTTGAATTTGCCTTTATCTTACTATAGTAAAAATATATTCCGGTAGAGTTAGAGTGGGTTCAAATTACACTACTGCCGTCTAACTTTTCCCACTTCTTTTTGTCACATGCTAATCTCCTGATTGGCCACGTTCTCCTTCTTGGTACCTCTATGCATAATCCAATACTAAAGAGAAGAAAGTAAAGAAATATGAAAGCATGCCTCAGGACTCAGAATAAATAACCGTAAGAATCACAGTACGTGCACGAAGTTCTAACGGTTGGAATTTAAAAAATCTATTGTATTATTGTATTGCAGATGACTTGTGCCGGCAACTGTGCCTATATTTCAGTCAAAAATGTGTTCACCGTTACAATGGGATAAAAAATGAGATAAAAATTGAAATACAACAATGACAAAACTAAGTAGGCATTCATCTTTGTAGATTCAAGATTAGTTCGTTACGGATCCTCGCCGTGTCGGTGAGAATACGAGCCATATAGGGAACCGCTGAGTTGCGATAAATGTTTATGCGGGAGGGAAAGCAGCAAAAATTGGATCGGGTTGTGGCGTAGGAAAGGCAAGCAATCGAGATTGAATGGATGACTGGGGTCATTGAGTATCTTATGAGCCAAATTCTCACATGAAGTAATATGCAAATTACACAATTTTGTGATCAGAGTGTTTAAAGGAATAAGAGAAACACGGCAGATAATTAGCAAACCGCGACATAGAGTAAAGAAGTCCTTTCTAAGTAGACCAGGGTAAATAACGGGCGAACAATAAAGTATGCTAGGAAAAATGCATTGATGAACAAAGGAACACAGTCTCATGCCTGACTCGAAATTGTCGTAGCTTGAGTATTTGAAAAGGTAAGCAACGCAGTCTACCAACACAAGCAAGCACATGAGAAGACCATCGTAGATTGCTATCTATGGTAATTCCTAGGTATTTCGTGGTGTGTTCTGGTGATGGGTAAGGAATTGATGAATGAGGGATCCAGCGGTTTCGGATCGAGAAAGACTAAAAATGCATTTAAAGCATTTCGAAGTATTCGGTCGGAGACCGGATTGGTTCAAAAATGATTGCGCTTACAACAAATTGTCGGGAAATGATTCTCTGTCCGATTGCTTTGAGATGGCTTGACATGCGACCACATCATCGGCATACTTGAGGGTCTTGGCTGGTGAGATTGAGGGTAAGCCGCTGATGAAAGTCCAAAATAGGTAGGGGGAGAGCGCAGCACCCTGGAGGACTGCAGAATTATTCACTAACGGTTTTGCAGCGGTGTCGTTTGCTTTCGTTCTTTGAGTCCATCCTGTGAAATAATCTTTTAACCATAACAATAAGTTGGTGGGGAAACCGAATGACTCAAACTTCTGCAGGAGAAGAGATTGTGGAACGGAATCCAAAGCCGAGGAATAGTCAGGGAAAACACAACGAACCGACTTTTGAGAACTATTTAAGGATTTGCAAATAAAGTGCATCATTGAAGAGACGGCACCCAAAGTGCACCTATTTGGCTTGCACGCAAACTGGAGGGGGCCATTGGGAACAATAATACCAGATTGCAAGTGGGTGAGAATAGCGCACTCTGCAAGTTTAAGTCCAAAGGAGGTGATGGCGGTAGAACGAAAGCGTTTAGATAAAATGCTAGATGAAGAGGATTTAGGAATGGAAACAATGGGGAACGGTCTCCAGGAATCTGGAACCGAACATGTTTAAATTGATTGGCTAATAAGGGACGTAAACATTTCTGACTGAACCAGCACCATATTTGAGCAATGCCGAAGATAAACCGTCGGGGGCAACTGCGTTCGTGGTTTTCGTCATTTTAAGAAGATGATATACCTCCTCATGGGTGACCGGGTTCATGGTAGATAGGTGATCTGTGGGTAAGGAGATAGGAGATCATTCGAAGGATAAATGAATGCAGCATTGAGACTGTCCACGTCCAAAATTTTGTTTTTTGTCCGTTTCTTCTGTCCGCAAATCAATCTGATCCCTTGCCATAGTCGTCTTTCATCTCCAGCTCACAGAACTTGCTTTGCGAATGGAGCATTCAGTCTTTTGATCTCTGTCCTGATTTGCAGTGTAAGTTGTAGTTGTAGCAAATTTGCAACCGAAACAATGATTGCAAAACTGCCTTCTAAAGATAAATGCCAGGTAGGAAATAGTGAAAGTACCAGAACCAGTAAGGAAACGCCAATGTTTAAAAAATCACAAACACGGTATGGCAAGCTACCTTGAAACCATGAATGCGCATAAAAATAACTATCTTACAAATGAGGAAGAAAGTGATTATTTCAGAATTGAAACACTTGAATTGAGAAGTAAACAATGAAGAAACAGCTGACCGTAATGCATACAACTTTATTGAGGGAACTAATCCACTTTCGGGGTCGTTGGGTTCTCATATTTCCAAGATTATGTGGTCTATTGAAACAACGCGTGCGTCAACACAACTGCACAAAACTCATGGATCACTTGAACGATTCAAACAGCATGTTCATATTGTTGGGTATACAAATAACTATTTGAAATTCAGAAAAAAATCACATGGTCAACACTTCCCCGTGACTAATGAGTGAATATCGGCCTGTAAAAGCCTGCGTATTGGTAGTCTGTATCAAGTAAAGAAGCCGGTGGTTCTAATTCAACATTATGTTTGATGCACCGTGTCAATTTCTGTGAGATCATGTGACATGTAAGCGGACCTGTCCGATGTGATTGAAAGAAATTCGTTACAGGTTTGGTTTGGTTGAATCACGGTTTCCCTTCGGATTTCCTCTTTCTCATTTGGTTGTGAAACTATACAACATTTATGACGAATGTACTTTAGCTAAACCGTACTTTGTCGAAATTGCAAGTTTCCACAAAAGATTGCGAAAATTTCTTGCAATGGTATAAAATCAACGTACAAGCGAATGACTTTTTCCACCCAATGTCACTTCCAATAACTGGCTGTGGAACAGAATTGAAAAGCGCTGTACGTGCATGAGGGTGTTGGGGAACAGTGAAACCTCAAATGTGATATCTGATGCCAAAAAGCGCACTAGATACGAGGATTCTAACGACAAAGTACCAACATCGTCTATTAATTTCAATCGATTCTACTTTTGAGAATATCATCGTCACTCCTGATTTGAAATCGTTCGATATGTGAGAAGATATACTATACCTAATCGTCCGACTGATAACGGGGTATATAATCTAAATAAACGAGACATTTTAAAATAGTTTTCTTATGATCCACTTGTCGGCTTTTTTCATGTAACTTCACTAACTCTAGTGTGTGTATCTCACTCCTTAGGATTATTTTTTCGCACCAAATCCGAATGCATTTTTACGGTAGATGGACTTTTCTGTCTGATGGCACTCGTCTTCCTCTGTGCATGTTACTTTCCGGAGCTGCTACGGAAACCAACTTGGACTGGGCAATAATCTCTTTTAGCTAGTTTCGTGCCTCCTAAATGTAAGATAACGATGATCACGGTAGAAAAAGAACTCTTCCTGTGACTTCGTCATAAAGGAGATTATCAGTATAGGTAACTCGATTGAAAAATATGATCACTGATACCTTCCCCACTGCAATGCTACCTACTCAATTCGCAAGCCGACGAATGATCTCCGTAACTCGTAAAAAAGAAATATTGTCTCTTCTCTTCTGATCTATGATTATTTGACAATGTCTTTGCTCATGTTCGGCAATTTATTCACGAAGAACGGTCAGACAATTATTGCATAGAATCAAGGGGTACAAGCCGGTTTGGGCGAGGACGGGAGCAAAGAAAACAAACTTGCGGTCAATCAAGCAAACGAGGACTCATTCAAAGTGATCTGTGAAGTACCATCAAATTCATTCCACGCTGTTCGTCAACGGCAACGTGCTGTAGTTGAGGCAGTGGCCATTTGTCACCTCAATCCGTTCCTTCATACTTAAAAGCGATTAGTACAGTCATTTCGCCCACGCCGGCATCAACCTGACAGCCGACCGAAATGTTCGTGACTTTTGCCTGACCCAAGGACATAGACCGGAAATGGAACAGCTTACTCATTCCATCATTTGTGATCATTTCCAAACTTCACAAGAACAACAACAACAACAGCAAAGACGCCACCCCTTCGTTCTCCAAACCACATATCACAGCATCACGTTCAAACAATTACATACATCGCATCAAACCGTTACACTAATTTGACAATTCCGAACCCTTGAAGATAACTTAAGTAACCCGAAAAGAATTTATCGAACACAAGCATTGTTCACTACAGTGTTTTCTTAAACTTCATGATGGGAATATTTAATCCTTTTGTTCTGTTTTGTGTAATCACTTACCGATACATGCCTACTTGTTCCTTTGCCTAAAACAGGAGCTTCACTGTTGTAACTGCACTAACCAAGCAGGGCGGACGTTCAAGTAGGATCACTAAACATTTTGTAAACTTAATTCCGATTTTCATGTGTACAAATGCAGTAAAAATAACTCCGGATGCACTGAGCACATAACGTCATTGTTTACGCTTTATTCGAATGCTTATGCGAAAAACGTGAGCCAACACTAAAACCATAGACAACCGCGCATATGGTGCTAACATGACAAGAACAGCTGATCCCGAAATCCGATGACAATGCACCATTGTTGAAAACGCATACGCAACACGTGTTGTGTTTACATCTGGGCATTTATTCTCACCTAGCACATACACAGTTTGTGTACACCAAGTTCATAGTGGCTTCGGTTTCCAAATACGAGTTGCAAACTGCAGCGTGATCTACCCACTTTTCGGACCAGCAAAGCAGAACAGCATGCAAATGGTTGTGAGAATGGACACGTCCTCACTTTTGGAGTTGTACATCCTCATCTCAATTGACATTTATTCTCGATCGGAGAAGTTTAGATGTGTGATAAACCGATCGTCTGTTTCCCTCGAGGAGAAATTTACTGTTCCGATTGACGTAGGAGTACCAGTTATGTGTGCAGAGCAATTCTGCCAGGTTGTTGTACTTTTAATTCTGCCGCCATTTTAGCCATCTACGTGAGCTACAAGGTAAAATCACCCCCAGTCCTCTATTTCAGTTTGGTTTGGTTTTCTCGTGAAGCATCTGAGTTGTGTAAAGAAAGTTTGTGCGTTTTCAAATTCCGTATCAGCTAATCTCACTCACATGGGCTCCATTTCACTCAGTAGTTAAGGTTGTTGGATAGCATGTAAATGACATTTAACACTTTCGATGGAATTGTGTTCATCGGTCGACAAAAAGCACTATAGACCACTGCATTCCTCTCACTGTGATTCATCAGTTACGCTTTGTCTCGAATCACCGACCGGCCAAAGTTTGATACACTTTAGTAGTGCAGTGTTGACCAATGCCGGTTATTAACAAACCTTTTTATTGTAACTATATAGACTATAGACTTTGATAACTGTTTCACTAATCGAATTCACTGCTCAGTGTAAACCCTTTCATTTGCGGATCATCTAAGCTCAGTTCCTGATTGATTGCATCGCACTAAATTCAGAAAATTGCTGCTTGACGCTGTCTTGGTTTAATCACATCGTATGCTTGATCAGACTCTCAAGGCACTTTAATGATCCACTCTCAAGTGTTTTTTTAACTGAAAGATTCAGGTTGGAATTAGACACTCGATGCATGACCGAGCTGCTCGCGATCATGTAGAGTAGAAATACGACATCACACGAATGAATTTTATCACTCCATCGACTGAATGCTTGTACGCTGAACACTGTGCTGAAACCAAATGCACTAGAGCTGTGATTTGATTTTATTGCTGCAATGCACTGAGGAAAGTTTAAATGATAAGGCTATGCGTGTACAAGCAACAACGGTCGTCGATCCCATAGCGGTCTTGTACGAGTATTACCGAAGTTGAGCAACGCGCTCGCTTTCTTCATTGGAGTAATTGAGGGAACATTTGTGCGTCGGTTTTATTCCATTCAATTCGTAACAAACTACTTCGTTCTCTTTTCTAGCAGGAATATGTAGATTTGCAACCCGAGAACGTCATACAATTAACACCAGGTGCTTTTGAATTCGTCCTGACTACCAACCGCGCGTAGGTGCAACATTTGATAGGACAACCAGCCATCGTATCACAGTCGATGCTATTTTTTGAGCAAGAGGGGCAGGTATGTTATAGTACTTACTATATCGTATATTCCAACGGGGACCCGGATGAGGTTCCCTTTTCGAGATTTTGAGATAAAGAAATAGATCGGTTCACATGGGCAATATCTTAAAGTGACTTGTTGGTTTGTCATCCCATTTCGTTTTTACGCGAGATTGAATTATTTAAATAAATAACTTTGCCCAGTCAAATTATTGTTCAACAATAACACACATTCACATCGATTCGGAGGGATTAAAGAGTCTAACTAATTGACGGTAAGTAAGTAGCACTGTTTCCTTCTTACAGGAAATTAGAAATCCAAAATCAATTACGCATACGCAAAAGGTATGCAATGCAAACGTCCAAATTGAAGATCGATGGGACAAAGAATTCCCACTGGTATTAGGTTAGCGTAAACAAGAGAGATTCGTCTATGGAAAGGTGTTCTCCTTCCTTGTCAAACAGTTTTCTATCCATTGATTTGGTATTTTATGTGGATAGGAACAATCCCTGTCAAGCAGTTAGCGAAAGGGGAGGTTACGCGAGAGTTTATTGAAATCTCTACATCATTCTGTTTCCGTGAGAGATAATGAGAAAAGTCGTGGCACAAAAGGCAGCATTCTGATGCCCAGTTGCACAGATATTTCATTCAACAATACTTGATGCAGTATGGGGTACATCTGCGCGTCATTGATAATGCTAAACACTGCATATTTTATCAAAAAGCAGTGTATTAGTCATGCACTCACGCAGCCTAGTAAATCAAGCTTCCGGTTACTCTTTTCCTAAGACCCTACTGGTTAAATGTGTAAATTTATTATTGTCTAGTAGATTTCCGAACATGTGAAGAAATACATCGGATTAGAGCCATACTAGTAGTGGTCATTGTGCAAAGTCAACGTTTGAGGGGCAGTCGGTTTTATGCCAAATGCACAGTGTGTCAAACTGATAACTGTTAACCTACCGATTCGAATCCCCGTTTCGAATATGACTGATGCACACCGTTGAATAATTTCTGACTCCGAACACTAGCTCCGTAAATTTGGCACTGAGTAACCAAAGCATCAGTACAAAAATCTAAATCGTTCAAACAACTGCACATAACATTTAAGCGTTTATCACGCTCAAACGGCTTGTCCAGTATGTTATTTTCACCTTCAAACACGATGCACAATGATTGCGAGTGCATTGAACTTGGAATGAGAAAGCTGCTAAACGTGAAGCGCTTTTCTCGTGTTTATTTTATGGTCTACAGAGATAAACCATGCGATACCTTCTTATTCCAGGTCACTGAAAGCAGAAGAAGAAAGAAGAATAACGAATATCGCCTTGAAGCAATAAGAACGTGTGGGTTGTACGCTAGCGTTCTACCTGCAAGGTACCAATGTCGATCCCCAGTTTGGTCCCTGGATTTGCACTGCTGGTGAAACCCGATCCAGTCGAAACAATTACTCAGTGCTTACTAGTTTTTAACTTCGCGATTCACTCGCTATGCACACGAAGAAATCCATTATATAGAACAAGAACGATCTCAATCTCTCAACTTGGTTTTTTTGGATGAACAATGATGCAATCAGTTCTCTGAATGGAGATAGCCACCAATGAAAATGGTTTCGGGAGATAAAAAGAAGTTAGAGGTGAAAATGAGTTGGCGCGATTCGAACTCATGGCAATCGAGTCGATTTGATGTTGACCCGTTTCGCTTACACATCACCGTCCAAGAAATTAGTAACCAAGGTAAATTCTACTTTAACAATAATTGACCCGTTCTCATTTGATATGGTGGAAAATAACTGATCTAAAACGTTTGTTTGATTTGAGAGAAATAAGTAAGTATCTACACCCAACCGGTGGAGCCTGGAGAGGTATGGTTTACATCAATTTTGTGGTCGACGACAAGTATAACTCCTCACGTTCAATAGCAAGTTTTGGATTCTGCTTCAATAATACCATGGAACAATAATATCCAGGACTGTGTTTTGGGCTGCTTGGGTCTAAAAAGCGATACGATGTTCAGAGTCATTACAGACAGGGAAGTATCAATTCAAAGAGAATATGTATTTTAGTTCATTCATCTAACTTGAGTTGTTTTGTTCTTTGAAAGCGGAAAACCCCTTCGTCTGATGTGAGAATAAGTACCTGTGAACAATCACGTTACTATTATACGGCTGTCTATGCGGATTGATGCTGAAACAGAATATTGTCGAGAGAATACTGGTTGAACCGTAAGGGCCAATGTTTTGTGTAGGATTGACTACAGCCTCCAGGTAACTGCCTGGACTGGAATGCTGAATGGATGAGAAAACACNAAAACACAAAAACATATTGATGCGTAAATGGGGTGAAATCCTGTACATTCAATGCAGAATTTTGCTGATAAGATGAACCAATGCGCAGTCGGTGGCTGTTGAGGAAGGCCCGTGTGAATTGTTCGTGCCAACAGTGTCAACATTGCATAGGTGTACTGGGTGTCCACTGAAAACGGTTTGCACTTCGGACTTGAATAGCTTTGTAGACGCTCCGGCCGCTATGGATTTGGTTGTTGTAGCATGACATAAGTGATTCCTCTTAGCTTTACTGTGATTCGAACGTATTGATTTTAAGGTACCTCACGAAC
>UZAN01042760.1:16902-27949 GCA_900618425.1 Echinostoma caproni | reverse complement strand
GCGTTGCTGCTTTCCGATCGATGTTCCGTCCACCTGGGTCAGCCTTATTTTTCACTGGTACTGAAATAAGGAAGCTGTAAATGCATTTTCGAGTTTCATTGGATCATAGTTCTACATTTTGAACTAAATCTTTCACCAATTTTTGCACTACGAAAATTTCAATGGGATTGTTTCATTCTACCTTGTCTCCTTCCCCTATGTTTGGATACCAAATATATTGATCTCCATCGTTTAAATATCAGACGCACTATATAGGCGTATACACGAGCACAAACAACAATACCAAACAGAATAAAATCAACAACGACATATATAATAATTATTAGAGCAGTCTTTTCTCCTTTTTAACACATCAGGACCAAACGATGTTAGGAGTGTATCGAAAAATCGATGCGCCATGTGTTGTTTCATTGTGAAAGTTATTGAGTTAATAACACAGCGATGTCGGTAGAGAGTCTTTTCTCCCATCAAATGTGCTAGGTGGGGCTGAAATTTATTTCCCTTTCGCAGTCACTTTGCACTTTTCCAGTGGCAACGTAATCTACCGTCGTGTCGTACGTCACATGATATTCTGAAGTTTATTTTTCCAGTCGCGGATTGGATGCGGTCGATTCGTTGAAAATGACAGTTGCACTTTTAGTCACGTAATACATACCGTACATTTTGAAGCCGTAAAATCATCCGACAGCCACAGCAAACATTTAATAGCTCCAATTGTCCGGGTTCTATTTGTTTATCAATTTCCGCTTCACTACCGAGGTTGATCAAAAACATTTTATTACGGATCATATGAATAAGTAGAGACATGGTGCCGTATAATTTATCCAGCATCACTACAGTTTTTTCCACTCCCAGGTCGTTCAGTCTTATCTGTGAGACAACAGATGAACATCCACACACGTCACTGTGTTTTCTGTGGAAATTCAGTTCTCTTTTTTGCAAAATCATCCGCCACAGGTAGAAGTTTACCTAGTCAATGATCAACGACCAACTTAATTGATAAATAAGACAATACCGTCCACAGTAGTGCTATTGCAGTGATTCCAATCACAAAATGGTACATTTCATCTTTGTTACCACCGACTTCAAAAGAAGCCAAGCGTTTAGGATTATTAACTGAGAATCACATTTTTCGGTCAAAAATACCCATTTTTCTCTCAGATAAATCTGAAAATTGTAAAAACGGATGAGTTTTGTCGTTACTCTTCCTCAAACCAATACATTGTCGATCATACAGACACAACACAGAATTATAGTCCGTGGTGTAATTATTTGTACAGTTGTTGTTATGGGTAGTGTGGACGGACGGACCAGTACTCTTATTCTACTGTCCCTTAACAAACGGATTATGCAACGATTGATTTCAAAGGAGAGACGTTAGCTGAAACGCTAACTCGTCGACTATATAATGCCATTAAAAAATTACTCCTAAGCTCTGTTTCTCTTTTAACGCAATGCATAAGCTGCAATCAGGACTCAAAGACAAATAATTTTTTCTATCTACCACATTTTGTGGGTACTCTTCGTTGTACTCCTGCGTAGTGAAATACGTAGAAAGGACCACTGTGTGATTGTCATAGTGAATTCTAGAACAGTGTGAACATCACAACAGATCAATAAAAATGCCACTAGTGTCATGCTAGCTCACGTACTCTACACAGGTCACCAGATGAGACGAAAAGTGACATGCGGGATCATCTATCGGTAGCTTCAAAGAGTCCTTTTTAAACGGTGAATGTTTGGATTAGTCCGTTTGTATTTTTCATTTTCTTTCATAGGTACTAGGCACTGCTGATGATCTTCGGCGTGGGTCGCACTCCTTGGGAGTTCGTTAATTCCCCACGAGGTGAATGCATTTCAATGCAATAGAACTATTTATGATGACCGACAAAGAGCACTGGATAGCCGTTTCGTTCAGTTAAGAACTCGTAAGCAGTGCGTACTTTTTTTGTGTCTCTGTCAGGACTCGAGCAACGATCCTTCGGGTTGGGACTTCAAACCCTTATACCTGAGCTACAAGGCCGACGGTGACCACCTTGTGCATATCGCTCAATCAGTTTAAACGGTTACTATGTGTATTAGCCCACTTGGTTTGTTTCACAGGCACCAAACACTTGATAATCTTGGGTACGCACTGGTGACGACTCCTAAACAGGACGATGCAGCTGCTCTTTGTCGGTCATGACAAACAATTCCATCGCATTTACAAGTTCAGTATCCGCATTAGGATTAAAACCCACACAGGGACGAAGCCAAAGCATGCGCCTAGCTTAAAAGTGATCAAAGGGATGAGACATAGTATCCTGTCCACAGCCGAAGCGATCATGATCAGATTGAGCCGATCAATCCTGCGATCGCAAAAACGGTTTATCAAGACAAAGCGGCTGCCTCGGTCCATGGAACTGAGGAACGGATACATCAATTTGGTTCAGCCTTGACTGGCCCCCAACGGCAACGATCATAATAACTGTAAAAATACCTGCACCACGGATTACTGCGCTCTGTTATGTTTACTTGCTCGACTGTATACTGCACTGGGCTGATGAGAAGTACCGAAAAAACAGATCTTTCTTTGCCACTTCCCGATTACATTTTCACTTGTGGACGGAAAAATGCAGTTCAATACATTTTGTTAAGCTGTACGTATTTCTAATCGAGTTTGTTACTCACTTTTTTAAAGTTCATTAAACTTTTCTCAATTTTCAAAGACTACAAAAGGATCTTTGTTGTCATTATAGTGTTTTATTTGAATAACAGAATACTTGAAATCAATCAAAATTGTTGTTTACTTGTCGGGTTCTCATCCCGTGTTTGGTCAATGTTCAAAGTGCGTCTACCTTACCCGGTCTGTTCGTAATAACAAAACGCAGAACATTTCCCCGGGCTAGAACCAAACACATACAATTATTTTGCAGAAATCAACATTCCTATATAGATATCTTAATAAAATGACGATCATAGCGCATTGGATGCTCGGTAGGAGTCGATGTTAATCGATGGAGTACGGCTCGACTGTTTAATTTGCTCCTAAATTTTCTTTTACTCCTTGGTAGCTTTCAGATCTCAGTTCATTAGGCATGCATTATGTTCGAACACGGCTATCAAAGGATAGAATTTGTCTTATTCCTTCTACCTCGCCATATGTTATCTCCAAAACTGAAAGGGCGAATTCGTAATTCCAAATCATACTAGATTTGTCAAAAAAGTCCTTTCACTTATCTTTAAATAAGGTCACTTTCAATGTGAATCACTCAGTTCGAATGTGTTTCTGGTTGCCGGTTGAACAGATCGGGCGTTTAGAACCGGGTTAATGCGTCTAACCCCGGGCCCACCGGCAGTCTGGTCAATCTGTAAAGTAGTGACTCAGAAAAACATTTTTATGATGCACATTGTACATTCCTCCGGGGACAGACTTCACATAAGGAGCCTTAAATAATCGCAAGTCTAGTAACATGAACTTTTGGTTCATATTAACCAACGTTAGACCAAATAATTCCAGTAGAGACAGGTGCGTCTGTGTGGACTGAAAATACCTATTTTCATCTTTGATTAATTCGCTTATGGCTCTGTGACCACCACAGAGCACAATTTAACCAGAAAAAAAGCACACATGTGCGACCAATTTTGGATGTGGTAAAATTCTCATGAAGCACTGTAAGCACATAGCCAGATCTGTGAATTAGTAACTGTTTGAAACCGGGCCATCCTCCATCAGCAAACATACCTATAAATGTGGGAAAGATTCAATACCGTTGAATCCCAACTGTAATGATTTTCAGGGAAATAAAAACACCCTGTGCTACCCCTATTCTAGACACCGGATCATTCTGTAAATGAACCGTGCAGAAGTAGTCATGTCGTTCCAAGGGTCTTTATCGCATAACAACGTGAATACGAATCCCGAACTTCTTTCGCACCAATTACTAAATATGGATGGGAATGTGATCAGGAAACCATTCAAACCGACGATTCCACCAGAACCGTTAGTTACTTTTACACTCAATCTGCGGGATTCGAAAAAGTGAGTAAATTCCAAAAACTGCCACATCACATATTAGTCATTAGTGTATGCAGTGTGACCGATCGATCGGGTTGTTTGTGACATCATCGAAGAAACTTGCAGTACTTCTGTTACATATTCATTTAGTTTAAAATTACTTGCTGTTTACTTATACCGGAGTATAAATATGCGGCTCACTTAATCTTGTTACATATTACAAATTGAAATCTCTTATGATATCCTCTGCTTAACGTTAGAATAGTGCACTCGGCATTCAGCCTATTTTTTTCAAATGCTGAAACTGCTAGTAGTTCCCTGAGGAAATTTTTTCCACCCATTTACCGAACTTCGGTTCTAAATCTTGTCTCGTTCAATCGCAATGTAAGGTTGACCACATAATTGAATAACTCTCGTCTACCATGAGCCACAACGGTTTTGGCTATTATCACTTTACAAAGATAGTGCGCAATCGACAATTCGGACTATATTGCACCTTCGTGATTTATTATTCAACTTGTTGAAAGAAACCACAGTTAGGTCGATGGGTTTGCACTACTGATGAGACCCAAACGGATCGAAACAGCTGTCCAGTGCTTTCGAGCTTTTCAGTTCCCGCTCCACTTGACATATACGCGACGAATTTCCCCTTTTGAAATTGAATCAAATCCTCCATTACTCACAAGAAACCACATCATTGCAAGTGAAATATCTGTTACTCGGTATGCACAGTACATTGACTTCCTTTACGTAATGCAACCTCCCACTGTTTGCCAAACAAAGGAATGATACTTTTCTAGTAAAAATGTGTCCCATAGTGTCCGTAGACATCCATTTGATCGTTCCTTTTTGTTGTAACCGTTGTCTACTGAAACCCATCGATTCATTAGTTATGGCAATTGCTAGTCGGAATAAGTGTCGCAGTTATTAGTCACGGCTGAATAAACTCAATATGTTACTCATGAAGTACAGGTATATAGCACCAACACAGCAAGGGACACGTCAGACCCAGCTTCTAATTGCTACAATGACCTTTGCATGTGACCTGTCCAATTGCGTCAGTGCTCTAACAAAGACAAGCGCGCCTATCGTTTGCAATGCGGCACCGGATTTCGAACGATCAGTATCTTAGCCTCACACTCTGCTTGGAAGCTAGATCATTCGCAGTTATCGTTGAATCGTTTGTACTGCTACGTCCATGCATGGCCATCAGGATGTCCATTTAGGCTTCGACGACAGATGAAACGTATTCCACTAAATTTTTCTGAAATAATCATTGAGGAGACCTTGGTACTTTGATTGTGACACGAAAGGACGGTTTGGAGATAGTCATGCTAGTTTTACTCTCGAGAAAGCTACAGCTTTTTTGTGGCAAGGAGCATTATCTATCAACAGTAAAGCGGAGCGTCTCTGAGAAAACATGTTGGATTTGATATCGGGCAGTCGAATTTGGAATAACGCAATCATCCATACGGTTTTTGAAAAATTATAATTCCAGTACAGGATTTTGCATCCATGGATTTTGATATTTCTCATGCAGAGTATTATAGTGACATTATTTGGTTCCAGAAACTGTTTGTCCTTGTTGAATCAGGAGTCTTTTTGGGAGTTGCTGTTAATATAAAGCTGTTTCACTAACTTTAAAAATATCACAGTTGACATATCCATAGATTCATTGGAATAACTCCGCTCGAAGTTTATCCACTGCATCACGTAACAGCGTCAAACTTCTCCCCACAAGCCCCAAAATTGATACACCTGAGTTGTTGCTTGTTTCCTACTTTGTGGGAGTGAATGCCACATCTGCGTGGCCAAGAGCGAAACCAACCTTTGAAAACTTTGAAGTCATCATGATGCATTTTTTGCTAATGCAATTGCCTTCCTACAACCAATGCTGTCCACCATGAGTAACCCATCGTGCTTTACCTTCAACAGTGTTCTAAGCCCCGTTAATTTTCTTGGGCTTTTAGTTGGTTTTCTCGTGGCATCTTTCCTGAGATGCACCAGCGTTGATAAATTCTCCGGAAATCACTCATTGAATATTACTTTGTAGACAGTTTTCCTTGAAACATAAAGTGATTTTACTACAGAAATTTGAGTTGCACCTGACTGAATCAACATTTTCAGCACTTTCTGCTTCTGTCTGACTGGTAGGCACTTGCATATTGTCACGTCAAGTTACATCTTCTTGAATCGTCATTCTCACATGGGTTATCCAATCAGTGGATATTATTATGTATGCGTCACATTAAGTGAAACGTCATTAAATGATTGCGCTATTGAATGTTAGTTGGTCAATGGTCCATCTGTATGCCGGTCAACGACCAAGTGAAGTGCGGCATACCAGAGGGGAACATTACATAGTCAGGATCTATGTTGTCACGTCTACAGCTGTTTTGGGTTTGTTAATGTGTGGGGAAATTATTTGAAAATTCGAATTCCCATAGGTGTGACGATAAAAGATTAAACGTATTCTGAGTCAAACGTGGTTAAAAAGAGTTCTATCACAATCGATTAGGTACAACATCGACTTCCGTCCCTCTCAGTTAGCGGAAAGAGAGAAAAAGCCACGTAATAATTTAATAATAGAATTTAATAACAACTTATTGATTTTATCTGGATAGCTTCAGACCTGACTTTCATGCACAATCCCTAGGTTATCGAGTGAATCATACCCTTGGGAAGCTTCATACTCGAGAGCTATTATTTGTGAAAGTACCTGGTCTTCCGTGGCCATTTCGTCTTTCTATGACATGAATCACCCATTCATATGACCAGTCCCCGTCGATCAACTATATAATCCTGATTCGTGACTATATCCGACCAGTGAAGTGAGAAATGCCCTATGTCTTCTGTCGTAGCTACCCAGTGCCAATGTAAATTAATAAATGTATTATATATTCTTTACATAAAACACATGATGACGAGAAATCTCATTAGCTATAAAGTTCTTCTATCAACTTTTTGCGATGTATCCAACAGGAGCTGTTCAAGCTATGAAATACGATGTACCTAAGACAACCGTATGATCTAAAAGGGTCAACTACCTGCCTGAGGATTCTTGTTCTTTCATGGCGTCACCAAGATCAAGATGATCTTCTCCTTTTCCTGTCACGTGGTTTTCAGATGCACTTTTCAAATTGTTTTCAAAGCCTTTTCAACAAACTGAAACAACATTTTTCAGATAAAAGTGTTTCCTCTCATTTTTTAGAGAAAGAACGTTTAATATACAACCAGTGAAAATGATAAAATCCAAACGATGATGCAAACGTAAACTGACTATACATCATTTAACTAGCAGTAAAAAGTAAATGAAATCGAGATATCCGCAATGAAATCTGATAGAAACACGTTATTTGTGTAGGGACTGAAATGGGCAACTCAATAGTCTCGTGGTTGTAGGAATAAATGAGAGCAGATATAAGGAAACTCATTATGAGGATAATTACTTGAAGCAATTGCGTTGTTCAATTCGTATAGATACAAAGCGTTATCTAATGCCAAAAAAACGCTCATTTGAGATATACGGTAGATATTGATCACAAAAGTATTCAAGGGAACAACAAAGGCGATCAGGTTGACATAAACGACTTTGAAACAATTACTGGATGAGTAAAATGTCGAGTAGAGTGAAACGCTGGAGGTCAAGTGAAAAAATGCACTAAGTCACCCAAAGCAACGACGCGGTAGCCGGACAGGAGGAAATGTGCCTGACGAAAGTGATCACCAGTCCCACGAAGATGAAGTGAATGACTATCATATTATACTACTAATAAGAATATGAAAGACTATAACGATTACCTGATTTCGTTTAATTCAATCTAGAGATGAAGATAGATTTATGAATCTCCCCGAAATAATGATGACATTTGAAACTCTGAATACCAAGAAAAATTATCGCACAGCAGAAAAAGAAGTCGGAAGTGGTTAGTAGGCTCTTACAAACTAAATAATATATATATATAGTGCAAGAAAGTTAAATCTGATTTTCACTGTGTTATAAACCACATCAAGTGAAAGTTGCCTTCATGAATGTTCTTTGCTGTAGATTTCACTGAGTCGAATATCGGTTGAATAAGTTACCTGGTACAGGTATTCGGTAAATCAGAGCAGCCGGAAAAGACATACACCGCGTTGAGAAAGAAGCTTTCTCTGACAAAAAAAGAATAAATAAGACATAATTTCACTCAACTGGGTAATGAAAGTTGATTTTAGGGTATTTCATTGTGAAAAACGGAATTTTTCTTGACTTACTCTTTGACTTCCACGTATCCAATACCTATTTATCCAACGGTTTTTTCAACCGAGGCAGCAGTCAGTCACAGAGCTTACGGAACAGGAGAAAGTCAGATGTTGGGGTCCAATACCGTTTGGCCATAAATCTGCAGCGCATGTGTAACAGTGTGAAATTAGTATCGATTGATCATTTACTGTAATTTTTTATTACTAAAAATGTAACCCAAATTTATCGATTCTTTCCATATTTATAAACCATCTAACTGCCGTTGCTGGGCTTTTATGAAACTATAGGGCTCTGTGTGGCTGAGGAAAAAAGTGAACACATGTTTCAATATCAGTGAACGTGTCAGAAGAAGAACACAGTTCATTTTCCGCCCCTGCACTCAATGAACTTTGGCTAGAATCAGTCTCTGTTCGTACTGTGAACTAGATCTAGTGATTTGGTTGTAGACCTATCACAAGGATGAAATATAAAAGAAGAAATATTGCCAAGCATACCGGGTTCTTCCCATTTAACCCATTTAACCCATTTAATAACCCATTTAATTTTCGACCGTAAATCATGGTGTAAATATGCACGTGTGTGTATGCCTATACTGATGGCCTATCTTGATGGAAAACGTAGTTTGTCCACTTTGGTGTATAGAATGTGCGAAAGATGCATACGTAGCGGACACGTTGCACACGACCAGAACAAAGTCAAATTGCTCTAATGAATGTTTTCGATCGAAGGGTATCATGCTTTGCACTCAGTCGTTTCATTATTAAATTGACCAGAGAAACTGTCCAGTCATCTATGAAATGAAAAATTTTTCCCCCTAGATAAAGTAAAAGAGAGAGCACAACAAAGCCAGGTTGCACGAATTATGTTAGAGTAGATTTCACTGCATTGTTGAACAGTACATTAGGTTGCATGCGAATGCCACTGGGTCGAATCATCACCCTTACCACTGTCAAGACAGTGATAGTGTGACTGACAGTCTTTTTGCACACAAACCATTTTTCCATTTTCTAGTCGCAACGAACTCCACGATCGCAACCAGCCGGGGGTTAGTGTTAGCATACCTCATTCTAAATCGGCGTCTAGGGTCCGGACCGTGATTCGTCATCAACAGATGTCGAGCTATAGATGACGCAAGCTGTTCGTGTGTTCAGTGTCCATGGGTGTCCTTGGGTAAGGACGGGGGTTGGTACTGGCGTAATATTATTGAGTGTTATCGGTGGGTGCTGCGTGTGTGTGTGGGCTTCAGGGGTTAAATTGTACACCGATCTTTAATCATGTGATTCCGTCAATCGGCGTCTGACCCAAACTGAGATGTGCTCCTGGATCAGTGTATGAAACTGCCTGCCTGTTCTGCCAATTTAAGATACTTCGCATCCACATTCAAACTGGTAAATGACCTGCGATTTGGCGGGAAGCAAGAGTTGCTTCGTGGCTGTAGTGGGGATGCTGGTGGACTTGTACAGGACGATTGGGTTGGCAACATTATAAGTACGTCTTACCACATTTTTCAATCGGTCTTGGAAAACCAGGTCGGTATCGTCGCCCTTGAAGGGAAGGCAAATATAGACCTTTTTAGGGAAATCGTATACTGATGGAGTTTGCTTTGGTGTCCGACGGAACTTGCTATACCGCTATTGTATTTAACCGGTACGAAAACAGGAAAGTGTAGAAATGGACTCATCCATGAACTCTTGCGGTATACAGTCTTGCCTCCTTGTCATTTGAAAATCTAAAAATACGAGGCGATCGTCTTGTTCTTCTTCCATCGGAAAATGTATATTCTTCTGCAAACTGTTCATGCCTCAAGGAAAAGTAGTTACTTATTGGCGGTCTTGTCCGGTGATGATTAAATCATCAACGTATCTTCTAAATACTGCAAACTGATTTAAGGTATGTACCACCTCGCTTTCCAACTGCGTGACGAATATATCGACGAGGATAGACACCAAGGGGCTTCTCTTCGGCACACCATCTGTTGGTCGACAAGCTTTTCCTTGGAATCTGAAACTGATGTATAGTGTGCATAAGAGCATAAGACATTCCAGCTCCAACGGTAGGCCGAATTTCGGGTTATTCTGCTCGATATACTGTGAAGTGCATTCCATTGTTTCACGTTGTTAGTGGATAATGATTCAATATTTACACAAGCCAAGAATTTATCTGTGACGTTTAAGTCGTCTATTAGTTTAACTAGTTCGAAACTGTCCCTAACGCTATCTTTAGACATCCAATCTCGAACTGGCTTGAAAAACTGTATCAACCATGTTGCTAGCTTGAGTTGTGAAGATTTCATCATCGATAGGATAGGTCTGAATGGAGTTCTTGGCTTATGTGTCTTAGGGAGACGATATAGATGAGGTACAGTGTTGCCAGTCGGTTTGAAGGACTTGAAGTTGATACCACTGATGAATCCGCCTTCCAGTAGTGTTAGCTACTCTGTTGTGCCCCGTTTTTCTATTGTTGCTGGGTCAAGAGTTTTCACTTCAGCCCGAAGTTTTGAAGGGTCTTTTAGAATAGGCGACATTTTTCCAATATATTTCTCTAAGTCCATGACTACTACCCTAAAGTCCTTGTCACTCTGGACGATCAGCATACGATTATCGGATTTCAGTAATTTTGGTGGTTCTACGTGTTCCTTAACAGAGAACATTTTGTCGCTGAATTTATCGGGTACTAACGTTTCAAATCAGTGGTTTGGTTTGATTTCACTGTGCCAAAACAAAAGTTCTGGAAATTGATCCGAAACAAAAGAGATAAATTATTCTGAACACACCTCTTTCTCACGAACGTTTCTCGGTATCTAGCCA
>UZAN01042760.1:0-11236 GCA_900618425.1 Echinostoma caproni | reverse complement strand
TAAACAGAGTAAACGAATATGACAAAGCTACAGTGATAGTCGTGGGTGAGTTGAGAACACAAAGGTCAAATGGACAATGATCGAGAGATGAGCAGATTAAGTGAAAGTTGTGAGCTAAGAAGAGAGAGCGGGATAAAGTTACGTAACATACGATGGAAACTATAGGTCATGCATAGCAAGTGATGTAATCAGGAAGGGACATTAGAGACAAAAACAAGATAATTAGTTCTTAAGATTGAGAATGGTGATACTAGTGCAACAACAGTGTCTGGATCAGCTTTTGGCTTACATAATTCTGGATTGAAAATTCGAATTGCAATCGCCTCGGCCGTGGTTATCCCCTTGGAATATCTCTGGCGTATAGTGTGAATAATTTTGAATGCACCCAATTTGTTAACCATCGCCCGCTATCGACGAGATGACCAAGAACCGAGCTACGGATACATCTAACTGTTCCTTTGTAGAGGGCCGCAGAACAGTCCTCAGCAATACGTTTTGATATTCGTCTGGTCTTATGTCCAGTGTATCGCACACTACCAGTGCACGTGAAGAGATATAAAACGAAGGATTTAGACCGAAGAAACAATTTATCTTTAATTTTCTGGTACACCAATGGCCGAGTGGTAGTGAGGATATACGGTTGAGCCGCAGGGTAAGTTCTAGAGATCACTTTGGACAAACGTCCTTTGAGAAGTTCCAGGGCATCGTTGCCCTTAAACGGCACGGTAAGAAAAACGTTCTTGTGAGGAACGGTCGGGCATTTGCTCGTGTTGGTCTTCAAACGTATATGTATATCAATAAAAGCTTCTGGGTAACCATTTGAGCGAAGTACGTCATGAATAAAACGTATCCCGGATTGCAGTGTATCCTCGCTGCAAATCGCACGCGCTCGGTATGATAAACATTTGACCAAGTTGCGTTTATATTTCAGGGGAACAAAGCTACAGAAATGCGTATACTGTCCAACCCACGTTATTTTGCGGAAGACGCTTCTTTGGTTGGCACCGTCGTCTCGCTTTGTTAATAACAAATCTAAGAACGTTAGCTGTCCGCTCTTCTCTAATTCGCAGGTGAAACGAATAGCCGGATGCCACTTGTTGAATTCGTCGAGAAGCTGTGTGTGTATGGTGGGACCGAAACCACCAGCTCACCGAGAACCTATAACTATGATTTTTGTTATGCCTTTTGCCCAACATTAGACTTACCATTGCTATTCTTGTTATTTCTAACACGTGTGCCTACAATAAACTGTGACACAATACGTTATCTCTATTTCAGACCGTTCTGCTGTTAATATTATTACGGACAAGGAGAACTCTGTGAACTCGTAACTCACGCAAACTGTAAATACCCGTTTGGCCATTATTTTTATATTGTTACCTTGTAGTGTGTTACCAAATGAATTATACTGCCCAAAAACGTCTTCTGCTTCCACGCTACAGTGTGCCTGAGGATCACAAACGATAAAAGTATCGTCGAGGTATCTGCAATAAATGTCGAAATGTCGAATGGTTTCTCTCAAATTTTCGTTCTCCAGTTTGGCTAGGAAAATATCTGTCAATATGGGACCTAGTGGAGACCCCATGGCTACCCCGTCGATTTGTCTGTAGAATCGATCACTGTACAAAAACTGTATGTTTAATGTACATCTGAGGATCAACTCTTTCAATTTGTTCACCGGAATTCCGACGTGGATGTTGCTAGAAACTAAGAAGTCACATATATGATTAACTGTCTCCATCAGCGGTACGTTTGTAAACAAGGATTCCACGTCGAAGGACATCATAGTTTTATTGAGAACAATGAGGTTTTCTATCTTCTCTATAAAGCTAAACGTATCCTTCAGGCTATGTTTAGCAATCTTTCGGCGTAATGGTTCGCAGCTCGGTTCTTGGTCATCTCGTCGATAGCGGGCATTTTGTGAACAAATTGGATGCATTCAAAATTGTTTACACTATATCCCGAAAATCCTGTATCTTCAAGGAGTACCCTGCGAGTGTTTGCCATGTCCGTACAATCTGTTCATTTCAATAGATTTTCCTGCAGAAATTCCTTAGGACCCTACCTCAATCGGAACTTAACTGACAAGAAGAGTGTTTGGTCTGAGCTTTCTAATGCCTTATCGAAATACCTATCAAAATCTTGATTGATTCCTCAGATGTCTGCAACGAATTAATCTAAATCACCATTAAAGTAGCCACACTATCCCGTTGCCCTGAAATAGCTAAATATTCATTTAGACATCGCTTCGGATTCGTCATTTGCATACCCCGGCATCCGATGTTTTAAATAATTTTTCCATTTTTTCGCTTATCATACTACTGCCTGTGCAGATCATATAAGGGTTTGTTGTTACTGGGTGCACAATGTACGCTCGATCGGAAGGTCATTCGGGATGAGGCGAGGGAAGAAATGAGCGCTGTGCGTCTGTGTTTGGGTGAAATCGATTGTGATTGGTGTGTTGGTGACATTCGTAATTAATTTGGGGCCAGGTTGTGGCAAGCATGATTAATTGGCTTTTGTGCGTATAGTTAAATTGCAAAAAGACGAATGCCTATTGCCCCAGCGGTTGCTAATTTTTGTAAGTGCACTGCGTTATAGGGTTCCGGGGTCATACGATAGGTACCCCTGAAGATAAATTCTGCTGTCCACTATAAATAACCAAGAATGACATTTTTATTTTCCTGTAGCCTCCCCGTCTTAACCAGATCGGGAAATATTCCTTCATCTGTTGGAAATGCTGATTCACCGTACCACCAATGTGCGCTGCATTAAAAAAAAACTCACGTGAATGAGTAAATCATCATAGAACTGATGAGGGTAAGCGGTCTATCTCTGTGGCTGGGTGGGGCATCAAAACGTCTCCAAACTAAGAACAAGGCCTTATGTGATCTATACACGCAGGATTGCGAATAATTCGAAAGCAATTGTTCTCCCGCGGACCTGTCTTCTTATAAAAGTATGCATGGACTACACTATGCACTCCAGCATACGCAGCGTAAAACTCAACGTTATAATTTCGATTATTCACCGTGGAAATACTGTTTATAAAGAATAAAGATCTACGGATTGGGAAATCTGTTTGGCTTAAAAGCGTGCTCTGCTCAGATCTAAAACACCGCTTTTTTAACTCTGGTGAAATCAACTTGATGGTTTCCTTTGTCGAGAATTCATGCATGATATTTTAGTATTTTGTTATTGGTAGCCGTGGAGGATACTTACTGACTTGAAGTTTCCTCCTATCTATATGTGTAGGACAAAGAAACTGTGAACTCAAGATCTATGAAGCATTGTGCGGATTCTTAACTTGACTTAATTGGTCGGGTCTCATTACCAATGCGAATCTGTCTACCCCACTGAGAATGGAACCATTGAACCTCGAAAGTAGAAACCAAATATACTAATCACTGGATCCCTGCGCCTCTGGGCAGATTGTTTTACTTCATCTCAGAACAATTTTGATTGTACCATATCAGTTGTAGACGAAATAGACAGTTTTATCAGCTGCACGGTGGTCAAGTATAAATTTCCGGGTTCAGTCTTCAGTTGGGCTGATATGGTCTCACTCCCAAGGGGACACATCCAGGTAGATCCAGCCATGCAGTACCTCCTATCTTTTCAGTCCACGTTTTCTTTGCTCTGAGTACGATGAATTTTCGAGAGTCAGTTGTGTAGTGCATCAGACAATTCTGAAACATTTTAGAAAGCGTAAAGATACTGTCGTCTCATCTTCCGTTCTATGAACTACGGTGAAAAGCAACTACCAATCTACCAAGTGGAACTATTTCTAGAGTGATTCTCAGTCCATAAGGTAATTTTGAATAAATAGTCACCTAATTTCGGTCGACAGTTTGCTGGTACTTATAGAATGGTTGTGGTTTCTGAAGCGGTTTCCATTGTAATACAAGCAAAGTGAAATCGACGAGCAACCCCTGGTTATGATTCGTAAAATACTTTGCACAAAGTTAAGTCACAGGATTTCGGATGACCATATTCATATGAAAACCGTTTTATTATCCCTTTGTCTCACGGCAAACAACATCGATTTGGCTGTATCCTTTTCTCGTCCCTGAAGTGCAAACATGTGTTCGTTAACCCTTCTCCCCAGTTGTCTGATTTAGCTTGAACTGGCCGGAAAATACCGCGTGGTGCGAGCGTGCTGAAAAAGGCTGAAAATGAATTTGCCCTTTTGTGATGGCAGTGATTGTGTGTATGTAAAACTACACGATCAGAGAAATAAGTTCAATTTGTGCCCGATACTCTCAGGAAAAGGACATCACGTGTATGCGTGTATTTATTGTACGAAAATTTCGGCTAGCTAGCAGCTAGCCCATTACGATCTGCTTGGAGGAAGTCAGCACCCAGGTGCACCAATATGGATCATCGATTGATCAATCCACTATCCCATCAGCTACTATCACGTGTTCTTTGTGTGGTTGCCTCATTGTGGCCTGGGGCAGCAGTTTACTTACGGGCTCCATGATTGTGCATGGGTGCGCCTGTTTAAGACCAGTGCGCCAGAGCGAATCTGCCGGAAAATCAATCCACCGATCGGCACACACGCACATACACTAGCTTGTTCTCGCCCTCAAACATGGGGGCACGCAATGAACACCAAGGGCAGCACATCAAGCTCCTTCCCCTCCGGCGATCACACCCACGCACAAAGGTGCATCGCGGAGGATAATGAGCCACAGCTGCGAATTTGCCCAACATATTTCGCGACCGTAGGCAGCAGTTGTTTGCACACATACCGTACACACACACACACACACACACACAAGAACTCCCGACACATACGGTTACACACTCGGACAAGAAATGCAAACTGGCACTGGGGTGGCACCTCTGCAAACATCTGCTTTTCCGGGCACGCACACATACTTACACCGTGTACCTTCGAACGCAATTGGTCAATTTTGTCCGGACCTTTTGCTTCGACTTGTTCATGGACCGACAGCTGCAGTAACAGTGAGACCAAATCAAATTCATCATCAACATCGACTTCCCGATACGGGAATTAATTTCGTTCACCTTTTCTCCACTGATAGTCACTTTCATCATTCTTCTTGTCAGTGATCAAGCGGACACAATTACTGTTCGAATAAAATGGCTGTGGAACCTGTCGTTTTGAGTTTGAGACGCCCAACTTCGGACAAATCCTGGGGCTTCGCACTGGAAGGGGGCGTGGATCAGGGACTTCCGGTGTTTGTGCACAAAGTAAGTCGGTTCCACTATCATATAGTTTTAATTATTAATGTGTATACAAGTATTGTTCAAACTCGTGCGACATGGATGTTAATCAGGAAAAATGTTTTAGTTCTCAATATAATATCCATATATCAATCAATACATGTATACAGTAGGGTACCGGATTGATGTCCAGTTATAGGTTGACGTACAGAACACAAACTCTTCAGTTCAGGCAAATACAACACGAGTTCGGTAATCTAAGTATCATTTCAGTCCACGCAGATTTAAACGCATTGCCGAGCGGTCAATTCGTCTCCATAACTCACCAAACGTTAAATGGCTCACACTCAAACATGCAAGTATTCCATAAAAGTTCATGTTTCTGGATGTTTCAGTGCTAGACGCCGTCAAGTATTTATCCCATCAGCACTTGTGAGAAGTTTATTAAACAGAAGAGTGCATAAGGCAACGATACTGTTTCAAGAGGAATTCGTTGTGTATAGAGCAAATGAAGCGTGAACTGAAAAGCTACGAAGCAATGTCTCGACCTGGTTGGGTCTCATCAGCAGTGCGAATCCATCGGCCCAACTGAGGATCGAACCCGGAATCTCACAGGCAGACCGTTTTTCATTTTCTATTTACACGACATAACACAGCCTATCTTTGCAAGCTTGTTGCGGGCCACAGACCTCGCTCATCTCAGCACCAGCCTAACACGATGAATTCACCTTTGAAATTGAATCGAATCTTTCATTACTCACTTGCACTGATACTGTTGGCCGTTTCACGTGTTCATGTCATCTGTGTTCCTGTGCGTACGTGAAGTTGTTCACTTGTTACCATTACACTGGATCGTGTTTACTGTTGAATTAAATGGCCAAACGTTTTATTTTACCGGAAGGAATTTGCACAAATTGGAGCAACTAAGAGGAGGAAAAACGAGATTGCCCGTTTACCTTGATGAAATGGTATTTAAGACTCAATGGACACAGTGAGCTTAATTTCTTACACCAACTTTCGAACTACTTCAAAAGTTGTAGCGAAGTTACTTTTGCTCAAATTCCACGAATGACTCCTTTTGTTCTGTATGCATTCGATCTTCAAACCGAAAATTCCACTATTCTACGCACTGTAGTACTTGAATTTGCCCCCGCAGTTGAGTTTTGTAAATCGATCTCAAGTATGTGAACCTGAAAAATTCGCACACTGTTGTTAAATTTCCCCTTTTTATTTCGGATTGTGTGCGGTTTAGGTGGATGAAATCGCGTGCGTACACCACCACATACGCGAAAACAGTTGGGTTTTTGGGTGTGAAACGTGCAAACCGGGTGGGGGTCATCTTCCTACAAATGTGCTAGATTGTGTCAAATGACAGTGGTCCCCATAACCCATTCTCTCCCGCCCGTCCTCACTCTCTCATTTTGTTTTACATAAATGCATTTCGAGAATCACAAAACTGATGGTATCCGTGTGCAGATAGGGGAAAATCCCGACTGCTGAATGTCAGATTATAAGGATTTGTACTGATCGATATATATCGCTCATCGGTATAAGTGCTTGAATACAAAATAACTCTCCCCATGTCTTCAGAAACAACTCATTCAGTTGAAGTGCTTTCTTTTGAAGTAAATACACGTTAGTCCGGTCTGAAATTTAAAACTACAAATTGTTACGTTTAGTTAGAAATAAATGTAGGCGAATATAATCACAAAACCACCGTTCAGAGGATCAAAATGGGCAAGGTGTTATGACAAAACGAACTGACTTGAAAGCTATCACGCGCTGTTTTCCAGCCAATATCCTTCAAAATACAAGGCAGAACAAGAGCAAATTCAAATGAAGCACTGAAAATCAACAAGACCTCAGTTTGCACGAATTTCTAAAGCTTACCTTGGGCATATTTGTTTTACTATCATCGTAATCTAAGATTTATCCACACATTCAACCGGTGAAAGTGTTATTTTATCCCAACTTATCACCGACATTACCGAAAAGCAATACGCATGTCAAACGTGTGTTTCGTTCAGCGGTACAAATACAACATAAAGAGAGAAATGGCTCATAAAAATATACATTGAGTCTGCAGTGACTTAATCCCAATCTGTGATGATTATGCGCCCGACTGAAAAACATTTCACCACAGCAATATAAAAGGAGGCTGAAAGAAATAAACTGCCTTTTACCTCCTATTTACTTTCGATATTTCGTGGTCATTTCTATTGCGTCGGTGCTTAGGCGACAAACATTTGGTGATCGATTTCTGTCCACATGAAAGCAGTTGACGTTTTTGAATCACAGAGCTGCTGCGAATGTGTGTACTGTTGTTCAATGTAATCAGGGATAAAAAAACATCCGTAAATCTTGTTTGGAACTTCAGTGATAGGTGTGGCAGGTTCTTCTTACACTAAGGTCAACTTGATAACCCTTTATTGTGCTATATCGTGTAAATGGAAAATGAAAAACGGTCTGATCAGCTGCTCGGTGGCGTAGTGGGTAGCACGCTTGCGTTCTGCCCATAAAGTCCCGGGTTCGACCCCTAGTGGGGTCGATGGATTCGCACTGCTGATGAGACCCAAACAGGTCGAAACAGTTATCCAGTGCTTCCTAGCTTTTCAGTTTACGTTTCGTTTGCCATATACACGACGAATAACCTTTGAAACCCTTTATTCATTTTTTATCATGTAGTCTCCACTTCTATTAAAATGCAACCGATATACATGTATGCCAATGTTGAATGCTTTTACGTTTCATTCACTTATAAAGACCTATAGCAGATGGTAGACTGCTTATGCTTTTCGTAAAGCCTCAGCAACACCGATGGACCATTGCAAGTCTTACGGATGATGATGCGCTTTTCTGAACAATTAGTAGTTGGTGCAGCTAGCCGGTTTGGATCTTAGGGATATCTCAATAAACTGGAACATTTATTGATGACCAAAGTGACACATGTGTGTGAAGCGCCGAATTCACTTTCCAAATTGAAATAGAACTGATAATCGGTAATCGGTAACCTTAAGCAAGTTCAGCTAAACGATCGTGGAATAAATGATTTCTATGATTCCTTTTTCCATACACATTAGTGAATTTTCGTTTATGGTCCAAAGTTGGCACATTTATTTCGTTCAGTTACGTTCCAAAGTGAGTTGAGCAGCATAATCGAACATAACTTGGAGATTCATGCTCAGGGTTGTGCAACGACCAGGGATATTGATAACCAATTTGAGCACTCTCCAATCACCGACCGTGCGGTACCTTTTGTGTCAAGGAGAACTATCTTTCTGTATCGGCAGTTATTGCAAATTTCTTCCAAATTGCAATATTTTGGGCTATGGGGAGACAATATTTGTACAAAATTATGGTCAATCAGAATAGTGGAATGTATAATATATCGAATTAAAAGTGGCGTGGTTTCGTATTGATTTATCAAGCTAATTGAATGAATTTCTCGGAAACCTGTTTTAAGTCTGTTTGTTGCGGTTCAGTTTCCGCTTTTGAGGTTGTACATAGAAATCTATGAATTTGTGCATACTCCCGACAATCCAAAAACCGTCTTTTTCAACCAGCACGCTCTGAAATACTGAAGAATAAATGCACGTATTATGGGCGCACAACGAACCTGTGTTTTGATTCATATGAACTATTAATATCGCCTTAAATTGATATATAAGATAATGTAAGGTTTCATAATCATGGAATTATCGCTAACCCACCTAGTATCTTGTAACTAGATCCATACGAAGGCTGAACAAAACGTTTTCCAGATAACCAGTAAAAGCATAGGGTGCGAGCAAAACAGGAATTGTAATCTATTGTGAATATCGTTCACAGAACAAAATATCAACAGCCGAGCACAGCTCACAGGTTATAGGGGTCCATGCACTCGGACTGTTAAGATGAAACTCAGTCGATTTTGCTGGAGGGTAACGATTTTATACGACTGCGAATGTGGTTTAAAGCAGCAACACAGTACTGATTGTTTGCAGCTGCTGGCTCCGTCTGACATTTGTGTTCCAAAATGTCAGGCGCACGATTCATGGAATCTGATTCGAGTCACCAAAAGCTAACGTTGAAGCTTGCAATGAACTGATCGAACGGTTATCCGCGTTGGCATGATCGGGTGGTTTGAGCGCAGGCAACCAGGCATGAACGGTGGTGGAGAATGCTTCGAGAAAATGTAATGTTCATTTTAGTGGAACAAGTAAAACATTTTGTAAATCCGCAAACGTTTGGCTCAGCTCTCCTATAAAGAGTTTGCATCTTTTCGCAACTATTTCTTCACGAGGAAATTATATATATATATAGTTCACAAATACCATACACAAGATTTGCATGCAGGTCCTTCAGATGCACTCCGTAATTCAAACAGGACAAACATAGGGAGTACGGGGCGGAGAATATCCTACACATAACCATACTGCTTCTCTCACGATAAACCTGCATTTAAACAAAAAGTCTGTTTAACACGTTCGATTAGAGGTGGAATGATCTAGAATTATTTCGTATACAGAAATATTTGCTTTGAATATTTTATTTTCGTGAAAGCTTTTTGCCAAAATCAATATTCTGAAATTGTAGCTCTCAGCCTTGCATACCTTTTCGTTCTCCTCTGCGTAGGTTTCGGAGGGGGGGGGGCATTCAAATTCATATAACTTACAATTTTTGATTGCTTCTTAGTTGTTAGTATTATGATAGGTTTATTATTTTTACTATTTATATTTTAATCTGCTTGTTTTGTGCCTTATCGAGCATAACGTTTCGCAATTGTTGTAGATCAAAGTATACCAAACATAAAAAGCCCAATCAGTCCCAGTGTGTTCAGTCCAGTCCATCCATCAGTTCCGGCTAGTACTGTCTTTAATTGCTATTAAAACCTGAGAAATCCGGAGCAAAAGAATTTGAAACTTCTACGCGGTACGACTTTTCCAGTCATGCATCCAAACAAAATTTCCCGCTTCGAGAAATCCACAGTTTCCTTTTCTGCCACCCAATCTGGTGTCGAATTGGAATCGCTATGGGTGTTTAGTTGCTGGAAACACAAGGAATCCGGTGCTGGGAAATACAAAGCACTGGTATTTTCTCGTCCACTATCTGATACTCTTGGGTTGCTCAAGATACTCGTCCTATGTTTTGTCCAACGAGAATTTCAAATTTCATTGTTCTGCTTTGTATTGAGGTCTTATAATTTCGGCAGATTCATTTCTCCCTTGAGATCCAAGTATATACCTAATCTGTTATACTCGTAATTTGATTCAGACATTCGTTTTCAATCAATAAAACCTACTGATATTAGCTCAGCGGCACTGTGCTCATTGATTACAAGACTGAGCATATAATTTCTGTTTTATTCGTTTTTATTTCTTTCTTTTTCTCTGATTTAAAACTTTTCACATCTTTTCGGCAAATCAACGTTTTTTTTATCAAAGATTATATAAGATTTATGGAAGATTGAAAGGAATGTTCCCACTCTGTTTGCACATAAATACCTCGAAGTAGAAAAACGCACCTCGGGACAGTCGGAAATTTCCACATATTTGAATAGTGCGCAGAAAATGTGTGGGTTTATATAGTAAATAGCATGTACTATGCTTGAAATCCCACCATTTGGAAGTACGTAGTCTGCTTAAAATTATCGAGCAAAAGCAGATAAAAAGAACTTTAGGTATGAGCTCTATAATGAAGTGCAACCTGTACTTTGTTTATTGGACCGGAGTGTCCGTCATTACTTTAACTAATATTATTACTACTAGTAGTAGTATTATCATTATTACTAGTATTAGTACTATGGTCGGTATCATCATCATCATCATACAGCAAGGAACTACTGATTAACGGTTTCCTCACCCGTTTAGGGAAATAGAAACAACCAACCAACGACATGTGATTGCATAGGCCGCAACACTCCCAAAACACAATAATAATAATAATAACAATTATAATAACAATAATATGTTTAATTGATTATGTTTCTCAATAGATATTCACCGACAACCTCAGTTTCAACCGCATGATCATGCCCCAGCACAAATGATGCATCACGCATGGT